>JARFXV010001098.1:0-210000 GCA_031761425.1 Cosmopolites sordidus | reverse complement strand
TTTTATTTAATTAAAAATTTTTTTAATACGCGTTTAATAAAATATGTTCACTTTGTCTATCTATCCAAAGTATATGAAGTAGCAACCAATATTTCTTAAATTAAAAAACAAATATCCATATTGTGGAGCATGGATTAGCGAACATGGAAATATAGAGTGATTTTTTAGTGCGCCCGAAATTTAAATTTAAATAAACAACAACCAAATTAGATGCCTTGAAATTATTGATTTTATCTGAAATAACATTCAATGGCATTAATGTCTGAAAACCATTTCAGACAAATGTCACCACGGCAACTTTTAACAAAGCGCATTCAAGCAATTGGGATCTTATATTCGCAATTGTCCGAGTTATGTTGGCTTCCTAGACGTTAATAGTTGCTGGTTTATCGGTATAGGCCAAAGATTTAACATAACCTCGAAGAAAATAATCTAAAGGCGTTAAATCATATAACCATGGTGGTTAATTAACAGGTCCGTTCCTCGAAATAATTTTTTGACCGAATTGTTTCCTCGATAAATCCATTGTTTGCTTTGGCTGTATGACATGTGGAGCAGTCTTGTTGCGACCATATCTTCTCCAGATCAATGTCATTCAAATTCAGAATTAAATAATTCACGTAGTCGAATAAAAAAGTTCCAACTTCCTGCGAACGGCGACGTATTAATAAATTTATATCTTTATCAATAGTGCTAGAAACAGTGGCGATATTTTCATTGAGAAGAACCGTTTTTCCTCTTGTTTTTATTTCAATACCGAGCAGCGAAAAATGCTTTCGGAATTTGTCAATAATTCGGCGAATACATCACGAAGTTTAATATCACTAAGATCTCTCGTTTGGTGAACAGAACACTGATTTTGATAATAAATTTCGAAAATTTGAAGGCATTGCTCTGATCTTAAACGTTCTATGATGATTTGCCAGACTATTGGGACACAGATTTACAGACTTGTGCGCAAACTCGCAGTTCGCTTGACAGCGATCGAAAGTTTGGACACACTAAAAAATCACCCTTTATCTTGGGTTGTCCGGAAAGTTCGTAGGAATTTTTCATTAGTTGCTCTTTTAACACTTATAAACAACAACACTATGTGTTTATTTATATATTATAATTCCTGTGGTATTTACAATGTTCACGTTCCAATGCGTTGATTTGGTTATAAAATAAGATTGTGTGGGCTGCTCACGAACTTGAGCGAGAGAAATTTATGGAGTAAATCTTGGCATGCGATCTTTTGCTGAAAATAAATCTGAAGCTCTATTTCTAAAGTGGATGGTAATTGCCGATGAAAAGTGGATTGTGTACAACAACGTGCAACAAAGAAAATCAAGGGGGTTGACAGGATTAGCAGTTTTAGAGTATGGCAAAAGACGGTCTTCATCCGAACGAAGAAAAATATTGTTTGAATTTGGTGGGATTGAAAGGGACCCATACACTTTAAACTTGTTCCACTCCATCAAACACCGATCTCATTGGTTGGATATTGGCCATAGTTAGATCGGCTGAAGGTAGCAATTGTAGAAAACTGGCTAGAATTAGCAAACAGAAAAGGCGTTTGATCATGACAATGCGCGACCACAGGTTTCAATCAGGACAAATATTGTTGAGTTTCATTTGGGATGTATTGCTCCATCTACCTTACTTACCGGGCATCGCACCCTCCGATTACTATATATTTCACTCTCTCCAAAATTGTTTAAATGGAAAATTTGTTAAACGAAAGAAGCGGTGAAAAATAACTTGGTATAAAGGTATAAAGGCATTATGGACTTATCACTATGCCAGCAATAAGTTGTAAATATTAATGGTAATCATATAATAGAGTAAATAAATATTTAAATCTCTTTCTCTTTTTCTCTTTCTCTTAAAAAAAATATTATGAATTTTTCGGACAACCTAATATTACTTCAGTATATTAAAAATGATTTTTCAACATAGAGTGTACATTTTTTTTAAGTTGTTTACAACATAATTACTTCATTCTTGATATCATTTCTAGTTGGATTGATTATAAAAAAAATATCAGATATTTGTTATCATCTTTTTTAAAAATATTGGAAGGTAGTCAATTGAAAAGTTGTAAAATATAATTCATTCATTCAATTTTTGGTTTAATTAATGTGATAAGTAAGATTTTTGCTAACTACTAGTGCAAATCTATCAATATTAGGATAAAAAGCTTAAAATATCTATTTATATTAATAGTAGTTAAACGAATAGGAAAAATGTAAACAAGTAAATGAGTAACCGATAGTACACTACTTCATAAAATTTTCAGGAATGGTTGAAATACATTTCACTAAAACAACCTTCATAATCTTAATTTCAATAACTAATTTTGTGATAAATTACTAATAATTAATAAATAGTTAATTTTACATGTACCATTTTATTAATTTAAATAATAACACAGATCAACAGATTTAAACTTTTTGAGGGAATATTGATGAAAATAGACATATATGAAGTACTTTGTAGTCCTAGATCCGAAAATCATAAACTATTTACTGTAACATGTACAGATTCTTTTGTTACAGGGGGTTGGTGATGAGAAAAAAAGGGACGACATATTTCTACAATCTAATGCAAATATAATGCATATAGCGACAAAAACTTTCCCATTTTCTCTTGTTTTCTGCAGCATCGTCTAGCAAAACCAGCAGTAGTCGCCCAACATAGATGGATTCCAGCGTCCCTGGTATCTTGCTTCCATTGTCCTGATATACTGGTAAAACCTCCCTCCTTGATCGTCGCTTACTGTACCCAAATTTTCTAGAAAAAATCCAAATAGGAGTGTAAAAAGACTCATTTTTAAGGACATGCGTTACAAGCGTTAAAAAAGCAAATAATGGAAAATTCCTACAAATTTTCCAGACAACCCGATATTTATGAATTTAACATTTTGTTTTTCTCGAAATATTTTCTTTCCTAAAAGCACTTTCTACTCATTAACGTTTTTGCGTTGCGTTTTTTTTTTTTTTGCGTTTGCGTTTTTGCGTTGCATTAACTGTTGCTCTTATTTATATACATACATACATATATATATATATATATATATATATATATATATATATATATATATATATATATATATATATATATATATATATATATATTATTTTTCTTGAAAACTATTAGTCCCTAATCGCGTGCCTTATTTGCATGCCCATGTTAACCTTATTTGTAAGCCCATGTTTTTTAACTGTTGCTCTTATTTATATACATACATATATATATATATATATATATATATATATATATATATATATATATATATATATTATTTTTCTTGAAAACTATTAGTCCCTAATCGCGTGCCTTATTTGCATGCCCATATTAACGTCGTTAATTATTTTACATTCATAAGTCATTTTTACATGAAATTTGAATATGACGTAAAGTTTTGTTTTATCTACTTTTCGTTGATTTTATATTTAGCTGTTATCGTCTCCTTTAATTACAATAAGGCATATTTCTCTCATTTATTTGTTAAATCCTATGATAGCTTCAGCTCTTATAAAGTTCAACCGGCAATGATATCACCTGCATGCAACAAGTCTCTTATTCAATTTTTCTATTGGAAGTTTCGGAGTAAAATACTAAACTCGTCGAGATTTACATCTCGACAAGAAATCGTGTTAGCATCATCAGGAGATAATTCAATGTAATTCTAAATCTAAATTATGTTCTATTTATATAACAACCAAATCTACTGAAATGTGTAAAAATCATGAACCGTGAAGTAAATTAAGTGTTACAGTAATAATTAATTGAAAAAAATCACTGAACGGAATAGGTCCTTTATTTCGACTCATTGTTTTCCTAAATTTTTCTATTCGAATGTCTTCATAGGCATCCAAAGCCCTATTATTATTTAAATTTTTAATAAGTCTTGGACAACGCCAAAATTTTTTAATTTCTCCCATGTTTAATGTAAGCAATATATTCATTATATTCAGTTAATATGGATCTTTTACTTTCCCCAATATAACTTCAATCACAACCTTGGAAACTAATTTCATAAATCCCTGATTTTTCATGTTGATCTACTTTATCCATTTGATTACCCAGCCCTTCTCTTAATTCAAGGGTCTTCAACTTTTTGATATATATATATATATATATATATATATATATATATATATATATATATATATATATATATATATATATATATATATATATATATATATATATATATTCTGGCTGGCAAAGGAAAATCCATTGCCCTCTTCGATGATGCCTTCCTGACTAGTCTGACTTTGCATCTGAACATATATATATGACATTTAAAATTTAAGGTAGCTTAAGATTTTAGGAAGTAAATAAATGCCAGATATGTTTTTTTAAAAATATTTATTAAAAAAAAAACACTTTAATGAAATTTCTAGCATTGTTTATTTTTAAAAAGTTTCTCAATGTTTGGTCTTATCTTGGACGTAGCAATACGAATTCTATTTTCAAGGTTCGAGTCTATTATTCTGGTCTTATTTTTTGTTTTGACATGATTCGTGCGAGAAAACAGCTGCTTACATACATAAGTGCTTCCAAATATTGACATAATTTTCTGAGTATGAGGTCGAATCCTTATTTTTGGAAACTTATTTTTGTCAGTATATTTGGAGTAGAAATTAAACAGGCCCAAGTTGTTTTTTTCTTTTAATTCAATGTGCACATGCCTTCAAGAGCAACATCTTTCAATTGAGGGACAAAGAATTGGGTTATCATGCCACGATAACGTTCGCTGTTTACTGTTAACGTTTTATCTGTCTGTGCCAGACCACAATGCACACCAAACAGTGACAAGTTGGAGATGCATTTGTTTTTTATAAATCATTCGTGGATTTTCTGAACCCCAAATGCAGCAATTAAGAAAGCTATCTAGGTGAAAATCGGCCTCGTCGCTAAAGATTATTTTGTCCACAAAATCGGCATTCACTTCTTGTTGTCTAATGATCCAGTTGGTAAACTCTGTTCGTTGTGCACGGTCTGTTGGCAGAAGTTGTTAAGTCAATTGGCCTTTGTAAGCATGGCGATGCAAATCTTTAGTGAGAATACGGTGAAAAGTGGCTGTTGAAATATCCAATTCTTGTACACAATCACGAATTGAGAACCTTAGATTCTCGGCCACGCTCTCACGCACTGCCATGATGTTTTGTTCTGAACGATCACCACGAGCTTGTATCGTACGTTTCACATTAATAACTGAAGCTGTGCTTTCGAATTTTTCGATTATTTTTTTCACAGTTGATAAATCTGGAACATTATTTCCACCGAAAATCGGACGCACTTCACGAATAGAAGCGACCAAACTTCCGCCATTTTGATAGTATTGTTTACGAGTAACGAGTTGTTGTATAGTGAACCCATTTTACGCTGCTCGATATTAACAAAATAATAAGAAAAAAAACTGCGCGTTTCCAAGAAAATGTCGCTGCTGTTGCTGGCAGTGTTGATGAAGATACAAATATCAGTTCGTCGCTGTTCGCAGGACGTTGGGCTTTGTTATTCTAAATTTGACAGGTTTTGGTTCCAATAGAACATATTTGGGAAATATTTGATTTCAATAGGACAGTACCACATGTCATACAGTCAATCCAACAATCTTTGACCTATGCCGATAAATAAGTAACTATTGACGCCTTATAAGCCAACATTGCTCGGTCAACTGTGGATATAATACCCTAATTTCTAGAAAAAGCGGTCGAAAATTAGATTGACAATGCGCTTTGTAAGAAGTAGCAGCTATGAAATAGCTTTCAAACATTAATGGCATTGAATGTTATTTCACAAAAAATAAATATTTTCGTGGCATCTAATTTGGTTATTGCTTTATATATATACAGGGTGTCCCGAAACTCAATGTCAAGCGGCTGCCGGGTGAAAGACCAGTTCTGGCAATATAATGCCAGTTCTAGCAAAAATAAGAAAAAAATCCATGTCATCGTGTTAAGTGATAATAGGCATATTTTTGAAAATCTCGAAATTTGGCACTCTAGGTTATATCTTTAGATACTGTGATCACAAATTTCCAAATTTTTTAGTGTTATTTTTTATAACGTGATCCTAAATAACCATGCATATTAATTGCACTCACAAATCAAACAATGAACGTAGTTAATTTAGTATAAAAAAGTTTCATTGAGTCGTGGTTTAAAAAATTATGTCAGCTAACTGTTACTAACCTACTGTTACTAACCTGTTACTAGCTACTGTTACTAACCTGGGCAGGTTATTTCAAAAGATGATCCATTTAGTTAAGATTTTAAAAGGGTAGAACAATTGACACTTTTTTTTTCTACAAAAAATATTATTGCTTATTTTTTTTGCCACATTTCAAAAAACTCATATGATAAAAAATACCTTTGTGTGTAAAAAAATTGACTTCACCAGTGTAAGTGAGATGGACAGATGTGATAGAGAGACAGATTGATATTCAATTTTAAGATTTAGTGAAGATTTCAAAATGATACAACAATTGCCATTTCTCGTTCCACAAAAATATTGTTGCGTTTTTTTTGCAAACTAACCTTATTTAAAAAAAAACTCAACTCAAAGGCGGTGTATTAAAATTAATGTGTTGTGAATTAAATTAATAAATGATCTAATATTTTATTAAGACTAAGATTATTTAAGTCTAACTGGACTCTTCACAGAAGTTCACGACTTCCCAAGAGAGACAATGTCGAATGAGATTTTGGCGAAATGTTGTTATCGTTCACACAACGAACGGAACGGTACTCGAAATGATTTAGGATATATGTACCGCGTGTTTGTTAATGATTCGTTTGTCGTTTTTTCGTCAGCGCCTCACATTTGATTGACATTTCTTTTAAATGGGATAGTCAATAAACAAAATTGCCAGTTTTAGGCGTCAAAAAAATTCCCGTATGTATCAAAACCACCAGACAGTCTAAAAATAGACTTCATAATATTTAAATCGTTGCAGAATTATTTAAGTAGGAATACTTTCACCGATGAAGAGTATGTTAAGAGGCGCTTGAATAGTTTTAGGTAATAATAGTAATAAGCCCTAAAAAATTTACGATACATACATAATTTACATTATTCTTTACTAAATTTGTTAAAAAGGCAAGTATTCCTAGATAACAATAGTTTCATTAAACTCCAGAAAATATAAGGAAATTATTTGTCATTTCAATATTTAACAGGGTGAGAAAATGTGACAATTTGTTGCAATTGGATTGATAAATGAATGAGATTCTGGCTATAACGTCAGTTGTTAGTTCACCTCATATTACAATCTACTGATGCAAAAAAAAATGGCTAGCACAACAGTATATGATTTTAAATAAATATCAATGTAAATAAATAAATATCAATCAGTATATGATTTTAATTTTTTTTTCCACCATATTTAATTTTTTCTCTTAACATTATAATTGATGTGATTTAAGTGGTTTAACTTCCCACTATACGTATTTGTGTAATTGAATACAATTACCTGAGATCATTTGTATACATATTATATAACATTGTAGTTAATTATGGTCTGATTTGAGTGCTAACTGAAGCTATAAATGTATTTTCGTTTAATCCTCAGCATTACATTTAAACTTTTTATTGACTATTAGAGAAAAGATAATTTTTGAAACATTTATTAATCAATTATAAATATTGCCGTCCTTGGATGCATAATTATAATAGATACTACTTCTAATCGATTCTACAGTTTCGAAGGAAACGATTCGCGATTGATATTAATAACTATAAATAAAAAACTTTTTATTATAGTATTGGACATCCTCGGTTCGTTTCCTAATAAATAAAAAATTAACTTCGATTATCCCACGGTCATTAGATGGTCGACTTCCAAGTGTAACGATATTTAGACAAGTAGTTGTGCTGAATATTTCTTCATTTGTAAATTGGTGTAATAAGTCAATTATTTTGTATAACACAGAAGGGGTTTTATCTTTTTTTCTATGAAAAAAATGGATGGTAAGTTAGGTTTTTTAGTAATTTAAAATGTGAATGTGTTTATTGAAGACCCTTTTTAGTCATTTTATATTTACGCTAAGTAACTTTCAATTTCTTAATTTAAAATATGACCAATGAAAAAATACTACATACATTATCTCATTCAAATTTATTTGATATGGTGTAAAACAATAATTAATAATTTTTATATCTGTGGTCATTTTAATTTTTCTGAATCATAGAAGGAAAGTTGCATTGTTAGAATGTATAATCGATTAATACATCTTCGGTTGCATGAACGACTGAATGTTCGAAGAATTTTTGCGTGGACGTGAGGAGAATAGGGAATGAAATATTACAATTTTTCTTTTCATCTATCTGATTTCTTGTATTCGATGAAATCATTGAACGTATTTAATTGGAGAGAGTATATATTAAAATTAATTGTTTAGGTTGCTTGTTTACAATTAATCCTTTTGTCTAATATGACTAGACTAATATAATTATTTTTTAAATGTTTTGAGGAATTTTGATATTAAGAATCCAGTTTCCAAAATATTAGTTGAATAGCTTAACATTTCTTCTTTAATTCGGTTTGCTAGTATATCAAATGCATTTTCTTTTTATACATCATGCACTGGTATTAATACATCCTGATTTTGTTGAATCTGCTGATATTTTTGTAAAAGTAGAAAAATATGAATTACATTAATATCTTTTTACTTTTCTACAAAACCGCTTTCTTTCAATACACATTACCCAAGGATTGTATAATGCATACTTTTGGCATGCGAGTTGCATCACTGGATACTTAAAATATCTTCCAAAACAGAAAAATTAAAATTTTTGAGAAAATTGAGAAATAAAATTCTTCAATAATAAATAAATGTTTCAATAATAAAAAACTTTTGAATGCTTTTTAAAATTCGTTTTTATTTTATTTTTTTTTTCATGTCAGCAGATTTTTATTTATTTAATTTTTTTAGTGGAATTTGCATTACATTTTAATAGTTTTTATTTATAAACTTTTACCAAAGTTGAAAGAAAATGTAATATACGAGGGCATGCATTCTCCGGAATTGGCAATAATGATGTTGCTAGGCGCCATCTAACATATACATCGTGAAGTTTGACATTGTTGACTGTATATATACTGAGAACGTTTTATCATACGGACGTTATTTGTGTTGTTTAGTGACTTGAAAATTTTATCTCAGTCAAAAAATACAATTAACTGGTGAGAATTTTCGTATGATGATTTACTACGACTTTCGACGCAGATTATCTGAATAACAGTGCATCGATCAATTCATATCCACTTTCGGTGATGAAGCACCATTTATAACCACTGTATATCACTGGTTTAGTGAATTTAATCGTGGCCGTCGTTCGCTCACAGAGGTATTTAAAGAAGATCGTCTAATATCGGTTGTTGTGCCAGAAAACATCGATACTCTGCAGGAACAGACGAAGGAAGATTGTCATGTGACATACCGTGATATTGAGGTAGGATTGAAAAGTAACAACTCGAAAATAAACAACAGTCGACTGTATGGGTATTTCAAAATAAGCCAAATCCAACAATAGTTGTTCGCGCAAGAATTACTTTAAAGCAAATAGAACGATCAATTCTGAATGGTACACAACCATTTGTTTGTCAGAAGTTTGAAGAAATAAGAAAAAACAACCAGCGATGTAGGATCATTCTTAACAATGACAAAGCGAGCTCTCAAACATCGGACCGAACAACTCAAAATTTGAACGGTCGAAATATCAAATTGATGGGTCATCCACCGTACAGTCCTGATTTGGCATCCAATGATTTCTTTTTATTCCTGTCCCTGAAGAATAAACTATGTGGTCAACGATTTTCGATGCCAGAAGAAGCGGTTGATGCGTTCAAAATGCATGTTTTCGAGATACCTACAGTTCCTCCTTCAGATAAGAAACTAAAATGCTGTAACATTGTACTTTTGTATCTGAAGAAGACAATGTATATTGAAACATTTACGCTTTATTTAAATATGGTGGAAATTTAGACATTATCTAAGTAAATATGAATATGAATTCCATTTGTCATATGAATATAAATGAAGTTTCACTTTCTAAAAAAAAAATGTGTTATTCGATTATTTATTCAAAAATTTCCAAAAGGAAAATTTATCCGTGCTCCATGAAAATATTGGTCATTCCTTTAGTCGTCACTAAAATATCCGAAAGTGTCTCCTGTGACTCGTTTCTCGCCTTAAGCCATAATCAGTCGGGTTCGAGCTGAGCGCTCAGAAACCAGCCCGTGGCCCGTGCTTTGGTGTGGGCTAGGGGAATGGGCAATATTCTTGTAGACCACGGATACCTTTTTCTTGTTTTTGAATATTTTTAATATTTTCCACGGGTTTACATGCAACTTTTCATGATTATATATTTAAAAAAATGTAGGTTCGGTTAGGAAAGCCATACCTATATTGTAAATGTATTCGGAGTGACTGCTTTTTCTTATGGATATTTTTAATTCACGTTCCTAGTGGATATCCAAGGAGTTTCGACAAAATGAGGAATTGTAGTTTATTATTAGCAATTTTTGGATCCATTCAACTAGAACTCAAATAATTTTATGCGCCCTTTGGTAATTATGGATGAGATATGGATCCATTATTACACACTATAATTGAAATATCGGTCAAAACAGTGGACAAAAGCCAATAAAAGTGCAAAAATATAATAAAAACGGTTTTATCAATACGAAACGTTTTATAATAATATTCTTGTAATAACAAAATAATTTTGTTGCTTCAATTTCTTGAGAACGATAAGATGATAACCGGAGTATACTACGCGAACCTTTTGGATCAACTACATAAAATACAAGAAAGTTTGGAAACAATGGCAAGCATTTAATTTAATGATACTTTGAGCAAACTCCATAAAATGCTGCTCCAGAATATTAAACTTGAAATAGAAACCATTTAATTTTATATACTAAAAAGATTATAATTATAACATATTCAAGACATTATATTTTTTCGGGTTTGAACATTCTTACAGTCGCAATACTAATATCGATTAATTTTTGGACAAAATTATATATTTAAAACTTATTAAATATGGAACACCTTTATGGGAGTATTGGGAGCATTTCATAAGACATACTTAATATATTACGTAAATCCATGCCATTATTATTCATGTTAATAGGGAATATAACTTTATTTTTTCTTATACATTGTTATATATATATATATATATATATATATATATATATATATATATATATATATATATATATATATATATATATATATAATATATATATATATATATATATATATATATATATATATATATATATATATATATATATATATATATATATATATATATATATATATATATATAGCTATCTATCGAGTTTTTTGCCTTCTTTGGACAGCGTCCAACGAGACAACAGTAATCAGGAGTTATACACCCCCGACCATTGGGTTCCACAATCTCAACAACCAGCGTCTCCGCCATAATGGGCAATGGTTAGTTGCTTGACCGGGAGGAAGCCCCACCCATCCCATATATTGGAGGGCACATGTTTCGTCTGTTGGTGGTTAGACTTATCAGGGTACCGACATATGCTCTCTCGCCAAGAATAGGGGGTCCCTCTCCACAATCAAACAACCCATATTTTTGCCGACCTCTCGTCGGATGACTTATAAAACGAGTTTTTTGACTTCTTTGGACAGCGTCCAACGAGGTTAGACCCTGTGGTATCCAAAAACGTAAAAATTACTTTAGAGCAGTCTTCAATTGTCCAGTAGGTATATTTTTTGGCCCATGCTAGACGGTTTTCTTTGTGGGCCTCTGTCAGGTAAGGTTATCCTACCCTGTAAATCAGCCGCTTTGAGATAGATGTCTTCTTACTATACTAGAGGAAAGTGAAACTCTCTCTTGAGCGAATAAAGCGTTACTTAAATCCCGAGATGATCTGCGATGATCTTGTAAAGAGAGTCGCTCTAAATATCGGTCGGTTCTTCTACTTGTACGCCGTTTTCTTCCTGCTTTCGCTTTATTTTCGTAGAACCCCGTCTCCTTATACCTTTTTAAGGTGGTTTGCGCAGCACATCTCGGAATTTATTTTTTTTCGCAATTACGACTTGCGAAAATCCTTGTTCGCTCCTGCATGATCTGGCTTCGTTCCGGCAGAGTCAATTCTCGTGTTTTAGGTATTCTTGTATCATTTAGCACTCACGAATCAACAAAAAAATCTGGCACGAGACAAAACAACTGACGCAATTTTCTACAAAGTTTCCTCTCGCAACGTTTGTATAAAACTAAGACGCGATAATATGAAATCGCCGACAGTCAGAGAGGTAATGAAAATACCCGTTTAATAAATAATAAAACCCTTATTCTAAGCCCCTTTGTAACCGATAAGGATAAATATTTGCCCTGAATTTCAATCGTTTTTATAATGGCGGGTTTTTCTAAGGGTGCCTCCTAAAATACTTTTACACACACACACACACACACACACACACACACACACACACACACACACACACAGACAAACACACACACATACAAATACACACACACACACACTCACACAAACACAAACACACACACACACACACACACACATACACACACACACACACACACATACACACACACACACACACACACACACACACACACCCACACACACACAAACAATTGGTTTGAAAAACATCGAAAATCAGTTAAATTGGTTGCAATATTATGTATGGAGTGTTGCTGAAAGATCCAACATCAGGTTGATTGAAAAAAAATGAGTCATTGATTCAGACTGAACGGTGTTATATTTAAAAAATATACCTTGAAAGACTTTTCCTAAATATATGCAAAAGTATGTTTGTATTTTAAACATGTATAAAATTTTGTTCGTTGTTCATTTTGTATAAAATTTGGTGATGCAATATATAGGTCAAACTGGTAAGTAATTTATGAAAGTACATAAAGAAAATTGTAATAGATTTACCAATAAAAAATATGATTAAAATTATGGACAAAATATACAATAAATTTTAAAATTTAATAATTGATAATCTTAATTTTAATTTTGATTTTTAAATTTTAGATAATATTAATAACACAGGCAATTTAGTTGTTTAGCAATTTTACAAATTTATAGAGTTAAAAGCAGAAATACCCTCAATAATGAAGAAATAGACTAGAACGTTTTTCCATTATTTGGCCTTTGGCCAAGAAAAAAGGCAGAATAGTTAATTTTAGCCTCAATATCTGTCCCTGGTAAACAAATTTAAGACATATCATTCAGATATCTCAGTACGGTTTTAGGAATTCAGGATCCGTAAAGGGTAGAGACACCCTAGAAGAGTGTCAAAACATTAAAATAAGGCACAATGATAATTTTAAGTGATAATTTGGTAATATCTATTTTTATCCTAAAGAAGGCACTAGACTTAGTCTAGTGGATTACATTTTGGAAATCCAATTTCGATTATTCTTCCACGCATACCGCGTGGTATATTTTCAATCGTGACTTGTATGTTTCGTTTACGATCAAGAATTGTTTGGGGTTTATTTCTGTAAATGAGAGATGCAACATAATCCCCAAAAAATAATTCAACAACTGATATTACCATTTTATGAAATGACGCGGTCAGGAAACATTCCTTGCAATAAATCTAATGTCTGGTGAGATCTGTGACAAGTCACGCCGTCTTGTTAAACAAGAAAACCTTATTTATACCCATATTTATCAGTTCAGGCCAAATAATCTCTTACCATATGTCGATCACATTCGTGTCGATCACAGTTTTATTACTCTTTCAGCGCACTCGAGAAGTGCGCTTCGCCTGAAAAGATTATTTTTTATTCAAAGTGGGGGTCGCCTTCCTACTTTAAATTTAAACGCGCTGTTGAAACACAGCAGTCTATAAGTGACATTTACATTTCAAGCAGTGTTGTCGCTATTACGTTTCAAAGTTTCGATACTCTTATTGTAAAACTCTTTATAACATATTCTGAAAAACATAGAAAATATCGAAACAATAATGAAGCATCCCTAAATAAAATATAAATCATATCTATAAATCTTTTTGCAGTATTTACTATTATATAGGTAGTAAATTCATGTAAACGAATGTCAATTCATTACTTAATTTTTCCTTCGTGTAATAATTTTGTGGCATTGAATGACGTAAATTCCATGTAAAGAAAAACATTTGATGGTATTTAATATGAAAAGGAAATAACTCCTCAGAAGATTCAATGATTTGTTAAAAGAACAGCTCAGTCTTACATTAATTTATATATTTTATCCAGATATCTGATGGCAACATTATTATATTCTAAAAAAAAATCATGATAAAGCAAAACAATCGAATATTAATTATTTTAAATATAGTTACGGTTTTTTTCTATGCTATTTGATGACAATGATCTTGAAGTGTTCAATACTTCATTTATTCAACCGCAACCGCTATTCATTTATACAATTAAAATTGTTGTTACCAAGATAATTTTTCTATTTTGCAGAAATATGAGTTTACGCGTGCTTTTTATTGAAAATCTCGTACGATAATTGTTATTTTAATATTCAGATTAATCAATATGGAACTTTATTATCTTATAGAAAATATTTGATGAAGCAAATACTTCGAGGTATATATATACAGTAATGAGACTGTTCATGTAGCGTTCGATTTGGCAACAATGTTAGCTTCCTCTTTAGTTAGGGAACTTGCCAACATCAGGTGTGTTTTTAGTACTCGTTTGAAATCCCTAGAGCGACTTGGTGGTCCGTAGCAATTGTTTTAGTGACCGTGACTTTTCTAGTTTATTCTGAAACAATTTCAAATAACGGCGCTTTATTAAGTTTTGTTTCAGAAGGTCGAGACTCGAATGAAGATGCGAAAGGCCTGCAACTGAAAGAAGTGATGAAAATGTCCACAAACAAGTAAATGTGGACGTTCTGAGATGTTGTGCATTGTGATCGTCGTTTTGATGGTCAGAATGATTGGGGAAGAGTTTAATCCCTCAACCCTTTATAAGATTTGACCAAAGAATTGGAGTGAAGAAAATCTGCGTAAAAATGGCTCCGAAAAACCTCTCGCAGGATCAAAATGATAACAGGAAGAAAAAATGTCTTGCAGTTTTGAGGTGGATTGAAAATAACTTTCATCTTCTGGAACGAGTCATTACTGATGGTGATTCTCGGACTTTTGAATACGACGCGAAAACGAAGCACCAGAGCCAGGAATGGTACATTCCAACCTTATCACGGCTAAAAAAGCCAGAATGATTAAATGAAAATCAAAGCTAAGGTATGCCGACTTGCTTTTTTAATAGCCAAGGGATCGTCCTTAAAGAATTTGTGTCTTAAGGCCAAACGGTAAACCAGCATTTTTACCGAGAAGTTCTTGAAATACCTAAAAAAATACTTTTTACTTTTTCCTATTCCCAAGAATGAAAATTGACTCCAAAGAACACCATTTTGCGACATTGGAGAACATTGACCATCAAGTGACTGTAGGGAGTTCAAACTCGTACTGAAGACGCATTATATGTTGGCCTACTTTCTTTTTGGGTTTTTTTTACACACCTTTATTCACTCTCTACATACTGATCCTCACGGTTATACAGGTTTCGCCTATACCCATAAATATCAAACATTATTACTCGTAAACAATGTATCACGTTTCATTTCAACATAATGTAATTTATTCATGTCTTGTCTAACACGTCTCTGAATTCATTTCAATTAAATCTTACCATTCGAGGAAAAACATGAGTATTTTCCCATTAATATAATATTTTTAATAAGTCAGTTTATTAGCTTAGTAAGATTTTCAGAAAGAGGGGATAATTACTTAAAATATTACTGGTAAAGAACATCTAATCTACGAGAGTAGAGTGAAAAGTCAGATACATTTTACACAAAATGTTTTTTTTGACCGAAAATCGATGTATTTTTCAACGTAGTCTTTTAGTAGCTCTAAGCACTTTGCTCGATGATTTTACATTTTTCTTTGCTTTCCAAAAAGTACGACTTTTCGAACTCTGTAAACTAGACTTTTGTTTCGGAGAGGATCTTTTTATTAAATGTGAATATTAAACCAGCCATTTTTGTTATGTTTGGAAAGAGAACGAAGTTGGAGGTACTCGAGAGAATACGTGGATGCATACCGTATGCTGGATGCCGTATCAAGTCGTAGCGCAAATTGACCAATTTCGATGTCGCACAGGCGGACTAATAGACGGACTAATTTTCGCCAAATAGGGTCGCTTTTTTATAAACCCGTGGTAAAATTTAATGAATAATGCAGTATAATATTTTCCTGTGATCGTTTTCTCCTACTTCTAGTTGTCGATGAAGATAATTCCTTGAAAATGGTAGAATAGAGTGGCTATAACGTTTTCCGTCGAAAAAAAGGATATCGGTTTCTTTACGGTAAAATATATAGTTTTGAATATTTCTTCGTTTCTGGTATGTAGTGATGAATTCAAGTTTCATTAACAGTCATGAATAGTGGCAGAAACTTCCTTTGGTTGCACGTATACATATCTAAATATCGCAGTGAAGTGGTCCCTTGTTTTTGGTTTGCAGTGAGTATATGCGGCACTCATCGTACCGATATGTAAGTTCCGTTCTTCTATAAGTTCCGTTTCTTCTATCCTATGAACGCGTAATGATATATTTATCATCTCAATACTCCCTCTAATCTTTACTCTGACTTTATCCGACTCGATATTTGTGACTATTTCTGGATTTTGTTATTTTTTTCGCATTGATTTGTTATATGATCTATATTATGACCTGTTATATTACATTATTATAAAAGTTGACAAGGTTTTTAGTTTGAAAGAAAAATACATTGTCCTTTATTATTAAATGTTTATTCAGTAAGAAAGTGTGAAATTTAACGAAATATGCAGAATTTGGCAGAAAAACAGGTTATTACAAAAACTCAATAATAAATGTAATACAAAAAATGTAAAAACAAAATGTATATAAAATTTAGAAATGTACCACGCTTGAGAAGAAAAATTTTATTTTATATTTTAAATATAATGTTTAAAATTAATAAAATGAATTAATGTTTAAATTAATATAATTAATTAATGTTTACATTATTATAATTAATTAATGGTTAAATTAATATAATCAAAAAAAATATAATGTTTAAAAGTTTACATCCCTCTTTTCATAAATACTCTTTTAATCTCAGTCGCACAGTACTCATTACATGGTTCAATATTACTACCAAAATTCGTGTTATTCTTATTGTGTTGTGTTACCGCTTCGCAAGATTTTGAAAGTAAGCCCCACAGATAAAAAAAACCATGTTGCTAAACCTGGCAATCTTGCTATAACATCTGGAGATAATGTGATTGAGAAATAACTGCCTAACGGCATTTATCGATATTCTAGCGATGTGAATAGTAGCCCATCAGAGTCATTATTATTACGAGGAAGCTTGGTTAATTATTGTGTTGAAAACATCTCGATCATATAAATATAACTGGCTGTTGTAACTGTAGTTATATATTGGTAACAATAATTCTAAAATGTGACTTTTAAATTGTATATAAGGGTTTCTCGTGCAGTAAGCGAGGATTTTCATTGCATCAATTTCGAAATTCGTTAGACCTAAACAAGTTATGCGTAAGGTTTTCATTTTTGCCCAAAAAGAGCCGAAAATTGATGACAAAAATATGTGCGATTAATATGATCTTAATCATTCTGATAAATAATATGTTAATATGTCATTAACTTTTATTCGAAAATGTTTTTTCCATTAAAAATGTACGAGGATGAGTAGAACGACCTGGATTACGTCCAATAGTGGCTCTGACTCTTTTACAAACTCTACATACAGTTCTTGTTTTACCTAGAGATGTGTTTGCGTCGTTGGTTATTGCTTTGTTTTAAATGAATTCCCTTAGAGCTTATGCGATACCTATGCATCAAGCTTTGTTAACTGTTTCCTAATACATTCAGTTAAGTTCATAAACAAAACAATTTGTGAACACATTTTTTGTTTTTGTCCCAAAGAATTGAGATTTCTCAGTGCAATCACTGAGATTTTGATTGATTTGGTCATTCTGGTGAGATTGACGTGTTCGCCTAATTTTGTTGCTTTGGATCCTGGTCGTATTCAGTAAATCCAGTACTCGTTATGTGTAATGACGCATTCTAGAAAATAAGGCTAATTTTCAATCTGCCCCAACAAGGCAAGTCATGTTTCCCTCATGTGATTCTTTGGATCCGACGCAAGGTTTTTGGAACTATTTTCGCGCATATTTTTTTTATACCCAGTTTGTTGGTCAAGAGCAGATGAACAGTCGTTTAAGTCAAATTTAACTCTCCCCGACCATCAACTGACGATGAGCATACACAAGATCCAGCATTATGCGGACATTTTTATAATTTCTTGTAGCCGAAGGCCTTCCGTTACGAGGTTCACCTTCAATCTGGCCTTATGAGTCAAGTCTTGGCCTGTAGCCAACAGTGTTGCCAACTTGAGCGCTCGTTAGACAGCCTTAGATTGGATAGTGTTGATATATCGATCCGATTGGAGGCGAAAGTTAAAGGAGGTCAAGGGTCATTTACATCATTTATTATCCAAGGGCCAGATTTGGGTATCTCTGACCGACTGACTTGATCGACGGGCTGCAAAATAAAGTATATATATATATATATATATATATATATATATATATATATATATATATATATATATATATATATATATATATATATTATATATATATATATATATATATATATATATATATATATATATATATATATATATATATATATATATATATATATATATATATATATATATATATATTTATATATTTATATATAAAATTTAAGGTAACTTAAGACTTTAGGTAGAAAATAAATGTAGACATGTTTTTTTAAATACGTTTTATTAAAAAAAAATACAGTTTAATGAGATTTCCGGTTTAAGTTTCTCACTGTCTGGTCTTATCTAGGACGTAGCAATACAAAGATTATTTTCAAGGTGCGAGCCCGTTATTCTGGTTTTATTTTTTGATTTGACATGTTTCATTCGAGAAATCAACTGCTCACATACATAGGTTCTTCCAAACAGTGACATTATTTTCTGAGCATGAGGTTGAATACTTGAAAATTTTTTATGCCAATATATTCGGTGTAAAAATTAAAAAGATCGAATTTGTATTTTACCTTTAATTCACTATTGCACTGCAGATCTATGAGTTGCATTTGCATATATCCTGGAACATCTTCAATCTGTTGAATGTAACACTGAAAGATATCGCGAACCAGTTTCTAAATTTTTATTTTCTATGAAGTCCTGAAATCTCGAAGTAAATTCTTTCTGTAAATCAGTTATTGTGGATATATATTTGTCCACTTCACTACAATTACAAGTTAACAACTTCAGGAAGTGCGTAAAATATTTTTTCTGAAGCTGCTTTTTCCACGAATTGAGTTTAGCTTCAATTATTTTTTATTGTTTTTTTTCTATTTCTTAACTATTTCTATAACTTACAACGTAGTTTGTTGGTTTTAGGTACAGGCCGTGAAAAAACGAAAGGTTTTAGTTGATAAATTTTCAATATACCTAAATTTCCACTATTATCTCAACTTCTTTTTTGGAAATTGATTTGCGATGCTAGCTTCAGGATATCTTATTACTCAGTAAGGGTATTTTCATAAATTAACATATAATATTTGTTTTTCAACTGATCAATTGATCATTGTAAACAGTGCCGCAATGTTATCTTTTAGCCTCGCTTAATTTGTTTAAAATCCACTTTCTATGTTTTCGAACCTTTCCCAATAATTTTATCTGATTGGGTATTGTTTTTGTGGATGATTTACTGTTACAGTAAAGCCTTGAATCTAAAAACATAATATCTGAATTTTCTTATTTAATGCTTTTATAGTACCTAGTGATTCAGGTAGTAAATTTATTTTTCTTTAAAATTGTTTTTAAAAAATGCAACAAGATATAAAATGATATTATTTAAATGTTCATGGTACTGGTAAACGTAATGTTGTAAATTGGCAGATGCATTCTGTATGAAATGTTTGATACGCTTCCTTCAATGGCGTAACTACGATTAATTTTATTATTTTAGTACAAACAATAGAAACAATGAAAAATAGAATACTCTAGGTATTCACTCTGTTGAAAGTATCATTTATATTTTTCTAAACTGATATCTTAAGAAGTCCACTTTGTTCGAACACAACTGACGTAGGTAAATTAAAATCTTTTCTATCAATTGCCATTTATTGTGATAATATGTTAATTATGATAGTATGTTTATGATAATAAAGAATGTGTAGACAATTTAATTTTTTTATCTAATCTGTTTCATTTTTTTTTGCAGATAAAGAATGATCATTTATAAACAAATGATGACAGATTTATAGCAGTACACTTTTATTTATGTGCCTGTTATACTAACTTCTGAAAAAAAGTGTATTCGTTCTATTTCAAAATGAGGGTTGTTCAAGGGTTTGTCGTGGTGATATTTAGTGTGGTAATATCAAGTTGTTTTTCAAGTAAGTTTTTAACCTGCTTTTATATTACATAAATTAATACTGATTATTGACAAAATATTATAGAAAATGCAGATTTAAAAATAATGCTTTGATACTACATAGCTTTTAATATTGTTGCCATATAAGCTGTTTTCATTAGGAATTGAATTTTGTTATTATTTTTCATTCCTAATGATTACATTAGGAATGAAAAATAATCAGTCGGTATTAACTCTGGTAGATAGAATAGGAGGGTTATCAAATTTAGTCACATTTGGTTTAAGTATAAAGTTTTAGTCTATTTATTGGTAATAAGATTAACCTTTTTGAAGGAATGCTTGAAATCATCTTTCATTTTAAAATTTTGAGAGAAGTTGTTATAAATATAGAAGACATGAAAATTTTTAAAATCTCAATTCGAATATGGTATTGTCCATATATAATCATTTCGATTCCATTTTATTATTAAGATCCTTTATGCATCTTATATTATTTTGTATTAATATCTATGTACTTCTTTATTTATTTTGGATAATCTATGGTACATAGATGCTTAAAATTTAGTTAATATTCATAGTTACGTTTGTTATTGGTTATGTTTTAAAAGAGGAATTACATGCTGATGCCTTGCTTTAAGGTTTTCTAGCTTTTTCTTCATTTTTTCAATTATGCTAATAAACAAAACAAATTGAATAAGTATACACAAATGTAATGTATACATTATCTGGATTTTGTATGGGTGGAACTTCAAATCTTGAAATAAAATGTGTCGTAAACATGTATCCGAAATGTTCAAATAGTTTATAACAGCTATTTGATAGTTATATTTCTTTTTCTCGTTTTACTATTAAGATAGTCAAAGAGTTGTAACAAACATGGTGTTGTATAGTTCCATGCAGATGTAAAATATGGCCAATTATAATGATAATGGTCATTACGCGAAATTGGACAAATAAAATTGACTTATTTAGGGTGATGAAAGTACATGAAATATACTGCTATTGTTTATAAAACATAAATTTTAACTTAATAATTTTCGACTTAAATGATAAAAAATTAAAGTCAATATATTGTTTCACTAAAAATAGAAAATGGAAACTAATTATTTGATCTTACATAATAAGTTCGGATTTTTGTTAAAGTCATCCAATTAATTTGTACATCTCTTATTACAAGATTTAAGTTATTTGTGTTATCTATATTAAACAATTAATTGATATATTTATAAATACCACTTATAATTTAACAATATTGATAGAAAAGATACACTTTTAAATATGTTAAAAGCAAAATCTGTAAACTTTTAATAGCCTATTGTGATTATCGATATAAAAATAGAATTTTGATTAGGTTTTTGCTTTTTTTTACTGCTATCGGTATCATTTACTGTTGTTCATTGTTAATTTATTTCATAATACTATATTTTCATGAGATTTATCTTCACGTGATTTTGTGCTACATTTAGATAAAATTATCCTAACTGACCTTGAAATTGCCCAGATTATATTTTGCCAGTGAAATTGCCAGTAACTATATTTTGGTAAAATATAGTTACTGAAGCTAGGGGTTAACGTATACAGTTGAGTGTAAATTTACGCAGTGTTGTATGTGTGAAGAAACTTTTTGTCCGTGTCAAAGACATTGTTTTAGGTGGCTGTTTACATTAATGTTAAAATGCCTAGTGTGCGGAATTTGTCTCTAGTTAATTTGAAGAAAACCGAATTTACTACGACTAATGTAATGAGATGTTAAGAAACATTTTTTGATAATGTTTAAAATATAAAAATAGTTTACACTGGGCATAGTAGGCGCACAAAGGACATTCATGATCGATGTCTATGACGTGTGGCTACCACGAATCAACATTGACGGCGATCTTTGGCTGATGAGTGGTTAGGTGAATAAGACCTAGAGAAGTACTTGAATGGTTTACCATCGTAATATTTGCATATTAACATTTTCGGTTTCATCTTGTGCTACCTCTAGGTGGTGAACATCGTCGGCGATGATTATTGCAGTGTAGGGATCAATTCTATTGAAACGGGGAACGATGTCAAGTAGTGTTCTGTAATGAGTTCCTAATCTGTTTAGATGGGCATGATGACCGAAGAAAAGTTAATATGTAATAATGTATGTTAAGGAATGGGGTGCTATTTCTTATGGAATGCCCCTACCCTATTTTTCATTAGAGAACATGACAGTGCAATGTTAACTAAAGTGATGGAGTTTTATATACTTCTCTACCTTAAATGGTTGACAGAGTTTTTTGCACGTTTTTAAGAGGTCCATGTCGATCTGAACCCATGGTTAGGCAAATCTTTCGGCTTATGGCCTATAGAGCATGTTTGCAATAAAATGGGTAGAAGACTTAGAATTGAAATTTCTCATCGTCCATGGACTTTAAAGGATCTAAGGAATAGGATCGTATATCCCAAGAAGAAACATATCACTTTAGTAAATCGATGCCTGTTTACCAGTTGGGGACTGTGTAGATGATTGGAGTGCATAAAGACATTAACAACAAAAGCAATAAAACATTTTGCATATGTTTGATATATTATCGCAAATTTTCATCGTTTAGTGTATGCGAGAGTACCTACGTTTTACAAAAAAAAAACAATAATAAAATCGAACAGCCCAGCGCCTTATGGCTATTTTCTATTTCTAAAGGGCTGTCCAAAAGGACTGTCAGAACTTTAAAATGAGACACAACGATAACTACAAGTGACAATTCGGATATTTTTTCTTATCTTGAAGAACAAATAATGATATTTTGAAAATAATGTCCTACAAATGCCCCCCACATCTTCATTCCTTGAAGACCTAATTTTCGATTACTCTTTCACACATATCGCATGGTATATTTTCAATGGTGATCTAAAAGTTTCTTTTAAGGTCAAAAAATAATACAAGGTATCGCAAGATATTGGTGGCCAGTTGACATTACCATTTCGCGAAATAAGGTTCCCCAGAAACTTTTCTTGTAATTAATCCATTGTTTGGCGAGATGTGTGACAAGTAACAAGAACACATTATTTATATCTAAATGTCTAATAAAGATATTCTAGTAGCATATTCCAATAACATTTATCATTAACAGTTAAACTATTTTCATCATCGTCTTCAAAAAAAAGTCTTATAACTCCTTCGGCCCAAAAATCGCATTAAACAGTGGCTTTCTGAGGACGAAGGGGTAGCTCCTGAATTAGTTGAGGATTTTCATCGCCGCAAATTGGGCAGTTATGTTTATTCACAAAATAATTGCGGTAGAAGTGCGCTTCGTGCAAAAAGATTATTTCTTCCTCAAAGAGGGGGTCGCCTTCCAACTTCCAATTTCTGTACGTTGGTGAATCGTGAATCTTTTCATGATAAATTGACATGTACTGAACACAGCAGTCTATGAGTGACATTTATATTTCAAATACTGTTGCCGCTACTACGAGTCAAAGTTTTGACACTCTCATAGGAAAATTCTTTATTTTAGTTTGAAAGATAAAGAGTTGCACTATTTTCAAATTGTCCTATTTATTTCACGAGAATGATATATATATATATAATGACACACAATATTTATTTTCATTCTGTCTAGAGAGTTTTATAATTTTATGGCATTTGTAATCTAATATAATCTAAGTTTAGTAGTATATGGTGTACATTTCACTATATATTTAATGTTCTATATATGGCACTATGACTAATTATTTTATAAGAAACAAGTATTTGTTTTGGAACTCTGGAAATTTTATTGTTTTCATTTTATTTTCGTTATTTTTTTTTCATGAGAAACAGTATGATAAATTAATAGTTTGTTGAATAGTATTAAAAAGTAACGGGTCTGATTCAATAACGATACAAACGCTAGCTTTGAATTTAACGAAATGTATTTCATGTCAGAAATAATTTTCAGCGATTAAAATATTTTTATGGAATATTTTTAATCCATTACGAGAATTATCCAATTTATCGTGTATAGTTTAAAACGTTGGGCGGATTTATTATCAATCAATTTAAAATTGAATTTTCAGAGGAGCAATTCCTGCTTATCGTTTAGAAAAAGCCCTATACAATATCAGATAAAGGTGTAGTTTCTGGATAGATGTTTATTGAAATACTATTTTCAATTACTATTAATCGCAATAATAGGACTATAAATGTATATTTATTATCGAATCTAAAATATATTTGTAGTATAATAGAAAGTCAACTATCAATTGTTTACGATTGTTTATTATATATTTTTTTTATTCACCTTGATATCATCTTAATCTATAATGTGGAAATTGTTGTTTCTAATCTATTATTTCGTTTTCAAGATTTCTTTATTTAATGAAACTAAATTATAGTGTTTTTGTATTTAGACATCATGTCCTAACTATCACCCACAGGGCGTTAAAAAAGATAAGTTTATAACGATATTCGTTTAATTAAAATTTCAAGGTTCATAAAGAGATATAGTTAACAAGTTCTTCCATTTAATTTTTCATTGTCAAAAACGCAAAGGAAAAAAAAAAGAAAAAAACATGAAAATTTAATTTTTTTGAAATAATATTGGGATGTAATCTTTTAATTTAGTAATTATGTAACTTTTTAGCACATATGGGGTGGAATTTAGGTTTTTTCTTGGCGAATATACTCTTTGAATTGGAATAGGTAGCTTCATAATATATAACCTTTTTATAGCTCATAGATAGCCTTTTTAGGTAGCCTTCTAAAATCACATATCGAGAAGTAATATTCTCGATACTTGCAAGCCATTATATGTATAGTAAAATGTAATATAAAGTGAAAAGTTAGAGTCTTTTCCGAGAGATGGCAGTGCGGTGATAAAAATTATTGTATTTCTCTGTAATAATAACCTCCAAATTAAAAACTTGATCACAACCAGTTAAAGAAGGACTTTTCCACTCTATATCAAAAGAGACTTACAAAGCTTTTAAACACCAAACTGAACAGTGGAAACCTCATTAGAACAATCAATGGTTGGGTAGTGTCAACTTTGACATATTCTCTTGGTATTGTTAAATGGTCAAAAACTGACCTTTGTGAACTTGATAGGGTGACACGCCGAACAAAGTTCCGATGAGTAGAGGCCTTGTGAACGTAAAAGTCTCTGTTTCAATCAAGAAAATTGAATGAGAAAACACTTCATTGATTCAAACAATACATTAATGAAATTGGTTGCAAATGAGGACCGGGGTTTTACTTCACTAAATCTAAATAAACAAAACCGTATTGATAACAGAACAACAATCACGGATTGCGTTCGAGAATGGAAAGAACAAACATTACATGGAAGGTTTTCTAAGTTACTCGAAGATGAAACTATTGATGAATAATTGTCTCTAAAATGGCTGACCTATGGACTGTTGTACCCAGAAACAGAAGGTTTCGCGATATCTATTCAAGAGAGAGTGACAAGAACAAAGAACTATGAAAGGCATATACTGCACTTGGAAGTAGTCGATAAGTGCAGGACATGTAGTTCTCTGGGGGAAATAATTGAGCACCTTATTGGTGGTTGCTTGGGCCTTGCTCCTAATGCCTATTTAGGACGGCAAAATCAGATGGCAAAAATTATACATTATTAAATTGCACTAAAATACTCGCTATTAGAAAGCGCACCTCCATATCACAAGTACTTGCCTTCTCCTGTACTTGAATCATCCGATACCATTCGTTATTGGGAGAGATCAATCACTACTGATCGAACGGTTGATTATAACAGGCTAGATATTGTTCAAATGAACAAAGAAAAGAGCTTTTATAATTGACATCGCAGTGCCGCTCTCTCACAACATTAGAAAAACCGAGATGGAAAAATCCACAAAGTATGAAAATCTGGCATACAACTTGAAGAACCGTAGAGTGGAAGAACCGAAGAGTGGAACAAGTGCACTATATATATATATATATATATATATATATATATATATATATATATATATATATATATATATATATATATATATATATATATATATATATATATATATATATATCATCATCTTGTCTCGATCCATTGCAGGATGAAGGCCTCTTCAGCATGCTTCCAACTTTCACGGTCCTGGGCTTTCCCACAAATCCAATAAAGGCGATTTATTCAGGTCAAATTGGTCATTCAGAAGGGTTTTCGGAAAACTTAGACGGGCTATTTCTGAACTCTCCAGATTGTTTAGATTTCTGCTTTTGCTCTTTGCATGTGGTATTTTGAAATCACTGTTAAAATACTGTTTTTTGTTTATATAATTCATAACAATATGAATTACCAGGTTATCATAATCTTATACACAGAATGACCAGTATACCTTTATCAGATGCAGATTTTAAGATTTTAATAGGGAACTATATACCATTAAAGATATTGCCCTATACAATGGTTATTCAGAAATAGTAATAGATCACACTTTAAAAAGAGTACTATCCAAAAATGCTGTATCTAAAATATATTCAAAAAATAATGAACAAGATTATGCATTCAAAATAATATCATATTTTGGTAAACCGTCGGAAAAATGGAAAAATTCTCATATAAAAACAATGCAAAAGTAGCTTTTAAAACAAATAATCGTTAAGGAAAATTTATTAAAAATTGCCATGCAAAAACAAACAAAAATTATATTGAAAATTATAAATAACACAAGAAAAAAAATTAAAGAACACGAAGAAGTTTTCTCACTCAGAAACATAATTCTAATTATACCCCACATCTGCTAAACGAAAATCATCGTTTTAGCAGCTATTTCAAAATACTGCTTATACAAAACAATACCAAAAAAATAAACCATCTGGAGATTTTAGAAATAAACCGTCTAAAAGATGTGAAAACCCTCCTGAATGACCAAATTGGCTTGAACAAATCGTCTTTATTAAATTTGCACAGGAAATAAATAGCAACGTTTTGTATTTATATCCATTTCAACATCGAAAATCCGATGATTCTGATGAACTTGCAGTGCTAGCGACACGCGTCAAATATTAATAATAAAGTGGAAATTTTGACAACAAGTGTTTTATTAAAAGTTATAAAAGCGGTTTACCTTAAAAAATATTAAATCATTAAACACCAATATATCAGCATTAATCAATACTAATTCTTAATATCTGATAAGCATTGATTATCTCTAATATCTGAAGTATTATTTTTATTAATTTAAAGCAATTATCACCAGTAGAAATAGTCGAAAGGAATGGAAATAATTTTTATATTTGATGGTGTAACCTGATCTCAACGTTACAGATTTCTTCAATTCTATGTAATTAATTCCAAAATTTTTCTTGATTTAGTGTTTGGTTTTAATTTCGTTTTTGACAGGCACATTTAAATGCCGAGTGTAGTAGTTATTTCTTGTAAAATAACTCACATTAAAAAATAATAATTAATAATTTTATGTCAAATACCTCACATTAAACTCATTCAATGGGCATTTCGATAACAAAGTTAGGTAATTATGACTATGACTAATTTTCGGAATTAAGTTTTGGTGTGGCTACAAATAGCTATTAGTAAACTTTAACTTCTCTTTTGATTTACTTCTTTTTTAACTCGTCTTTTGATTCAAGTACTTTTTGCTTATATATATTTTTAATAGTGAAGAATGAATCGTGATGATGACTGTTCTTCTATTATTTATATCCGTCGCAATTTATTTGCGCCTTTTGTTACTGCTTCCAATTATACTTACTGCCTGTATTATATTTTGCTTTATGCCTGCAACATATACTGTTTTGTCATCTATATCTATTGTTATTATTTGTTATTTTCTTATAGAGATATATATATATATATATATATGAGGTGCGTGATCACAGTAATGCTATCTTATAATTTTTTTATTCAATTGAAATTACAATTCTGCATTATCTCATTCAAAGTAGTTGATTTGGGAAGCACATAGCGCTAGAGACGGCTTTTTCCATTTTCTAAAGCAGTGTGGGAACTCTGGAACTGGAATATCCTTTAGCTAGTCGGTTACGGCCTTTTTAATGTTCTCCAATATCCCAAATTAGTGTTCTTTAAAGCGAATTTTCAGTCTGGGAAAATGAAAATTTCTCAAATTTTTGGGGGTGTCTGGTTTTAGGAGCTGCGGAGCACAGTGATGTTTTTACAGCATCCGGGTGTTCTTAATGTTCAGTCTCACGTGAATTACTTTTTTTGACTGTTTAAAAGTCATTACGCCTCATAGCTAAAGGGTGCTTTTTGAAAATTCAGCTGATTGTTTTTCAATTCATTTAATAATATTACAACATTGACAATAATGTGTACTTACGACATTGTTTTGTAAGATGACATAAAAAGAAATACATCTTTCAAATACCTATTACATTGGATTTCCGTATTTTTAATATTTTTCATTCTATTTTCTAATACTAGCTCTCTGTATATTGAGTGAAACAATTTTTTGCTTTGCATTCTTGATTGCATTATGTATATTTTCGATGTAGTGTTTATATTTTCCTCTTTTCTTTACTTTTCTACTGTACAGTTACAGTAAATAAACAGTTACGTAAACGTTACAATAATGCGTTGTGAATATTTGCTTTGACTCTAAAATTAATTATTTCCATTTTTTCCATTCACTATTCATCAGCCTATTTTTTTTTTGGTTTTCCTTTTCCTTTTTTTCTTTTTCACTTAATTTTCTTAATTGTCTTTCAGTGATTATTATTTTCTATTGCCTTTACAGTAAGATTTTTCCTTATTTTGATGTTGCTTACGTTATCAATTTTAATAACCCCTAATATTAATAAATTTATACGTCCGTACTTTAAATTCAAATAAAACAACAACCAAACTAGGTACCTTGAAACTCTTTATTTTATGTGAAATAACATTCAGTGGCATTAATGTTTGAAAACAATCTCGGACAAATATTCGCTGCGGCTACTTCTGATAAAGCGCATTCTCTTAATCCACTTTTCGATCACTTTTCCAAACAATTGGGTTCTTATATACGTAATTATCCGAGTTATATTGACTTGCAAGACGTCAATAGTTGCTGGTTTATCGGCATATACCAAAGATTTAACATCTAAAAAATCTAAAATAATCTAAAGGCGTTAAATCATATGACCTTGGTGGCAATTACATTTTATGACATTTTGCGACATTTTCATGATGATTTGCCAAACTATACTGAATAATTTTAACACTAGAAGTGCAAAGTTCATTTGATAGTGACCTCTATCGGCAGTTCGGACACACTAAAAAAATCACCACATATATTTTATAGGCTAGATTTTTGTACTTCATATTATTACCTACACAGGACTTTGGCGGGTCACGGGACTGTTGTGGACTGTTGCGGACAGGATTGTATGAGTGCATGTGATTTCAGCCACCATCTGACATGGCTGATATATATGGTCTTATTTTTGGTTATTCCTTCAGATGTTTTCCGAACGTTCAGTCCAAGCCCGACTGATGACGGCTGAATGCCAGAAATCGGTATTGGGAGATACTTACTGACGTTTTAGTGGTGGTTGAAGGAATGACCAATTTTTGCGTGGAGCAGCGATTAATTTTTTTTGCTTCGGATATTTTTAATAGTCTTCTCCATGGGCCCACTATGCAACTTTAAATGCATATTAATTTATTTAACATTGGTGATAATTTCCTGCATTTTAACAATACTTCTTTTTGTCCTTTTTTCTTTAATGGAATTTGAAATGTCATCATAAATGAAATGTCATCATAACTATTATAAAAAGAAGAAGACTCAAAATGTTGCCTTGTCAAATCTGCTTTAGCATTTTGAATTATTTAATCAAATTGGTACCCTTTAATGATGTTTGTTTTTTCGAACAAACTTGTAATTTCTTTGGTAGGTTTCATATTGCCTATTTACTTACTGAATATCTGTTGGACATTTGTACACATTGTCCTTCTTTCTTAAAGTATCCTCCGTATTTTCTTATAACCTGTTTGTGTTCCTTCCAGACTTGGCTTAATTATTTCTCTTAGTTTGATTTCTAGTATTCTATTTTATCTCTAAATTATTTTGAAGTAAAAAGTTTTTATACATCATTTTTTTTCTTTCTTTTGGCACTAATATAACTATTATTATCACTATACTTAACATAAAGATTCGCTTCTACTTTCCATGTACTTTTTTAAACTAATTTGGGTATTTTGCAATGTCGGTTCAATTTCTTTAGAGTTTTCTTGTATTATTTAAGTATTTTACAGATTTGTTTTTGTTTTTCATGAAATTTTCCTTTATTGTCAAGTTTCTATTGTGTCAAACATTAATGCAACCAGAGATAACAATTACCATTTATAGATATTAAAGTGTTGCTAATATGTTTATCCTGATATTTCTGGTTGTATATATATATATATATATATATATATATATATATATATATATATATATATATATATATATATATATATATATATAGAGCGATGTCGGTTGATATCTTGATTAAAAACTAGAGATAGAAAAAAGTTTAAGAATGAGTTGTACAACTAAATAGGTTGCATAATTTAAAATTAAATTTATTTATACAGGGTGTTTCACAAAACCGTGGCGGGTATAGTTTTGTATTTTCATTCTTATTTGCATTTTTACATTCTCCTATTGATTCTAAACATATCTCGTGAAACATACTGATATCAACCATTTTGTAAAAAATATCGGAGCTGCAGACTCTATTTTGCAGTGTCATATATCATTTATTTTTTTATGTAGGATTATCATTTCTGGTAGGAATGTTAGTGAAACTATGACTTAACTTTTAATTTAAACAAAATTTGTCTACGTTATACAGGGTGTCCAGGAACTGAGATAATTAAAAAAAATTTAAACATCATATCTCAGTTTTTTAAATGGAATGTCTAATATTTTTTCATTTTACAATATTCCTAAGACAAAATACTTCTATTCTTTTTAAACATGTTCCATTCCCATCTGTCATAATTTCCGAGATGTTTACATTTTTGTTTTTAATATTTCGTTTTTAATGCTCGAACGTCATCTTAATGTAGAAGCGTTTATACGAGTGAAAGCGATTTGAAGGAACTGGATGTGTCGATTACAAAAAAAAAAACTTGGAAAGGTAAAAAGAGCTATGAGTGAAGAAAACGAATATTTAGTTCTTCAAGCTGTAATAAAAATCCGCATATCTTATGCAGGCAGATAGAAAACGAGTTAGGCGTTAAAAATTCACAGCGAACAGAATAACTAGGAAATATAAATTTCATCCATATCATATATAAATGGTTTAAGAACTAAGTCAAAATGATTTCGATCGAGGGCTTGAATTTTGTAACTGGGCAATAGAAGAAAATAAAAAAGAACTTTTTCGAATATGTTTTATTTACGGATGAGGCATTTAACTAAATGATTGTGGTATCTTCTTCGTTATAAATGTTTGAACTTAATCTGTCTTACTAAAAACTAAATAAACTAAATATTCTCTTTTCTTTTCTTTTTAATCAAATATTAAAACATGAGATGACCTAAATTCTTAATATACCATAAATGATCATGAATTTATTCATTAGTTTAATAATAACATAAAGCTTAAGGTGAATTCCATTAAAATCCAAATATTTATAAAAACAATCTAGAAATCTCGGAAATTTTGATACATATGTATAGGACATGTTTAACAAGAACATAAGTATTTTATCTTAAGAATATTGTAAAATGAAAAAAATATTAGACATTCCCTTTAAAAAAATTGACATATGATGCTTTGAATTTTTTTAAATTTCTCTGAGTTATCCTGGACACCATGTATAATGTAAACAAAGGTTGTTTACATTAAAAGTCAAGTCATAGTTTTACTAATATCCCTACCAAGAATGATAATCCTACTTTAAAAACTAAATTATATATGACACTGCAAAATAAAGTCGCTTGTGGGTGAAGTGAATTCGCTTGTGGGTGTCGTAAAGTTGATGTGTGATACAGAAGCTAAATTAAGAATCTATCCTGCTTTGAGCTCTTATATTTTTTCTGCTCAGATCGTATCACGCACGATAGCAGCATCAATGTCATTTCATCAAAGCTGTATATTTTAGCTAGCTTTATATATAGTACTGTTTGTTCAAGTTAAACATATTGGATATTGGCGTTACTGCCACGATTATTGGGAAACAACACAAAGTGGATGAGATCCTCAAAATTCCATTACGAGTACAGTAATATTTTCCTGAACCTCATATCTGATTTGGTCATGGGATGTAGTTTTATCACCTGCTGGGGATTAAAAGAATTATTTTGCTAGTTGGAGTTTTAAACTTAAACCCATTCTCTATAGAAAGAAAGTCACGATTCGGTCATGAATGTTTATTTATATATGGATAAGTGAAATACTCACAGCTCCCAGTGAATTTTTTGAATAACTTTGCTTTGTATGAATTGGGATTGCTTCTTTATCTTTCATTTTATATATGTTCGTCGCTCTTTTTCGTTATTATTGCTTCCATAATAAATTAAACTGAGATAACCAATACTTGATATTCATTTTTAATAAATAGTATAGTTTGTATTTGAAAAAGACACTGTGTGTTGAAACAATTGTTATACATACAATTTTAAATATAGTGGACATTTTTAGATAATAACCTTTGCTTATTTATTTATTATTGCTTCCAGTAATAGACTACACTAAATTCAAAACTTTTCCATTATTTTTCTAATTTAAACGTATAGTTTTTTAAAAATTAGGGAATACACGATTCAAAATATTAGTTTATCCCAGCACAATAAAGTTTTTATTAGTCAACTCTTTTACCCAAAGTTGTTGAGGCATTAGGCTTTACTTTTCCATCATTTCAATCTCTTTCTGCCTTTCTCCTAGCCTTTCCGCGTTTGCCAAATTCGTTTCGGTTGTCTCTAGTCGACCATTCTTATGATCTATGATGTGACTATTTTAAATGTTGTCTTCTATACTCGGTCTGATTGGTTCCACATTCAACTTTTCCTTCACTGTTCCATTTTGATTCTGCCTTTTCTTTTGAAGCATTTAATCGCTCTTAGGTATTTCATTGCTATTTCATTTTTTGATGTGCTGTTTGTACCCAACTTTTGATACTGTATATGAAAATTGATTTAAAGATTGTTTTATTTACCATTATTTTTTATATATCCTTGATCTGATATATTCTTATAATAATGAAAATCTAATAGTCAGTGCATAATATAGCCGATTTATTCTTTATATTTACTTCTGCCGTCCTTATTGGATATTCTGGATATTCTCTTACAGGTATTAAAATGTGTTTATTTGTTCTATATATTTATTAGTTTATATTATTGTACGTAAGGGAAATAACTTTTGTAAATTTAACCATCCATTATTTACATAATTTTAAACAAAACGTTTCCTTAAAATACGTATTCATAGTTTCCGCGGAATGCTTGCATTATGTTAATTTTAATTTAACAATTGATTAATTTTCTTAACAATTGACAACCTCGCATCATCGTGTTTTTTTGGATATCCATTTTCTGGTCTAATGGAATTTAGATTTTTGTATGATTTGGTATTTCTTTGAAAATAGAATGTAAAATTCTTATAGTCATTTATTCCATCCGTCTCAGTATAAATTTGGTTTGTATTGTTACCAAAAAAAAGGAGAATTTACATATTATTTTCGGTTAATGTGAAAGCTGAAATTATCAGCACTAATTTTTCTCACCATAACACTTTTAAAAAGATTTACGTCACATTAAGAAACACTTGATTAATTGTTTTATTAAATTAAATATCCTAAATGCCCACCATGTGGTTATATAAGCCTGACACCGCTTTAACCAGATTTCCTGAATACGTTGAAAAAGTCCTGGCATATTTCTGATCTGATCAGTAGCATCAAAAATACATTTTTCGTTATACGATCTCCTCCGTAAATAAGAAGCATATCGTGATATACTCGTATAGACTACATTTTTGGTTTTAAATGGAACTGTTTGGAAAACACATGCTGACATACACTGAAACTATTTTTGTCGCCATTTTGAAATAACAATCTCATCTCAAATAGCTAATGCGACACTCATTATTCATTAATGCGTTCATTATTTTATTTGTATTTGATTCATTAAATAATCACCAATTAATATTTGCCAAATATAATTTTACAAATATTTGCTTAAAATAGTAATTCTTCTCATTGGTTTTCCATTGGTGAATTAATAATTTTACATTTTTTGTTGTTGTTAGGTTTTTGACCATTGTAAGGAACTTTTTTCTTTCAAATCATGTGAAGAACCGCAGGTTAAATTTACGAAAGGTATTACCTTACACCTTGTATATGTTATAAATGAGTTTAAAACTGAATTAGTCAAATTAAAGATAGCAATATTCAAGATAGCAAATTATCTTGCATCTGGTATCTTTCTGATAGAAAAAATATCTTGCACAATGATGTTATTCTAACGGTTAGAATGTCAGTAATTTTATTTGTATTGTCCTTTATATTTTCAAACTAAAAGAAAATGTAATTAGAGATGGGCAAAACGGTTATATTTAAGTAACAGCTGGAATTGTTACTGTTATTTTAAAATAACTGTTACAAATAACAGGTTACTGTTATTTTTGTTATTTTAAAAGTATTGTCATATTTCGCTTACATTTGCTCTTGTAACCGACATTTACGCTCTATATTAGTAATAATTGTGTTTTAAATGCAAGATTCTGATATTCTGTACAGTGAACATATATTACAAAAATGTAATTTTATTGCGTTTTTTTAATATTTCTATTTCCTATATATTGACTTTTAGTTTGACTTACTTTGAATACATCTAAATAATCTAGTGCATATTACTAACATTAACTAGTAGGTATTATAATAATATAAATTTTATTTTGAAGATTATTCTAGTACATATAATTTTGAAGTCGACCATTAAAAAATTATTAATGTATAAATTTGAAATTTGTACCCATTTGCAGTTGTCTAGTCATTTTATAGGTTAAAGGTTGGCAATTGACTATGAGAGGGTTTCCCTTATTACTCTGCAGGCAGAGTCAAAATATTATTATAATAATTGTTTTTATGTTTACATTTTTACATGCCAGTAGCCAAAAAGGTAAATAACTTAGATATTATATATAAAGAATATATGTAAATGTCCAAACGTTTTATTAATACAACATGTTTATTAACAATATAAAACTACACTTATTCCTAATATTCTTCTCGAAACAGCGACTCACACAACTTTATCAATAACGCTGCCCTATGTCGACCGCTGACAACGCATTCTTATTTTCTAAAATTGCTAAAGGCGCCAACAACGAACCATGACAAAAATACGACCACGAATGTTATTTTATATTGGTTAATGCGCTACCTGTTATTTGTTTGTCCACCTGTTATTTGTTATTTCGTTTAGAAGCGGGATGCGGCAACAGCGACTACGAAACTCCTTATAATATTAACAGTGTACTTGTTATTTCTTCATATCGATAACAGTTGTTAAACGTTAATAATATGGGATAACAGTTATAAAACAACAGATAAAATTAAATAACGACCCACCTCTAAATGGAATCTTTGCAATATTCAGTAAATCTTATTTCCTTTGAGTACTCTTTTTGCTGTCCTTTTGCTCAAAATTCATTACATGGATATTCTAAAGATTAATGCTGCTGTAGCTATTGCACTCAAAAAATGCCAAAACGGGAGCCGAAAAATGTAACAAGTTTTCCAATACCTTCTGAACAGTGAGTGAATTTACACAAAAGAAACATTTTTGAATTTGTAGAATTTGAAATGTACTGTGTCTTAGAAAATGTGTGTGGGTATATTGTGATTGAGTTAATTTGTTTTTATGGAAAAATATTAATTCAAGTTAATTTGTATTTTATTGGACTATTTTCGACATATTTTAATTGCTTGATGTAAATGTTAAATAATAGTTATGGTTTCTCAATAACGATAAGTAACCTTATCAGATAACATCACCAATCACAATCTATGAAATTATAAGAGCGACAATTGCATTACAAACTAATTTAATTTAGCAATAATAACGCACCTTTTTTCTCTTTTCCAGCATTTGTAGAGAAGATTGAAAATGAAGCTACAAACAATTCCGTTTTTGAACAGTCTGTTTATATTATTCCTCGTCATCACAGGCATAGAAGGTAAGAAGAAAAAAACATCCTAAACTTAAATAAATAATTCGGATGATCTAAATTTTAGTTATATTCCATTTGCCATGCCTCTTATGACTGATAATAATGCCACTGATAAGTCTGATAATTGTACTGTTGATGATGATGAATTTCCATACTTTATGCCTGATGATGTTCAACGTAAAGGTGGCGTGGTTGTGTGTTTTTTGGTTGCCATTTATTGTTTTACGCTCCTAGCTATTGTTTGTGATAAATATTTTTTACCATCAATAGAAAGACTGTGTGACGTGCTAAATATTTCTGCTGTAAGTATTAAAGTTACTAAGACCGACGATAAGTTCTGATGTTTTTATGTGAATTTTCTTAATTAAATTTGTCAATATCAAAAAGGATAAATATTTTTAAAAGTCAAACGGTACACAGTCCATTTGATTTTATTTTTTTATATCGATCCTTGCCCGAAGTGTGTCTATGATCAGAAAAACTGACAATCGAGTAGGCCAACATTTAAACTGTAGACTGTATGTGATAGAGCTTCACTTTTCTTTATTTTATTTCGCAGTATGCAGATTGGTGTTGTCTCACGCATTGTTACATAATTATAATATTTATAACACCATACTCACCTAATGCTCTAATCTGGGTCTTATTTGTTAATCTTTAATCTTTAAAAGAATATACCTGGTTTAACCATTTTAATACGAAAAGATAGATTAGTACTATTATAAAAGAGTATCTTGGTTCGGTATAAGAAAACGAATCATTTGATGACTGATGCACATATTGTGTTGATGCAAAATTTCGATCCAGAACGGTAAGGGCGCAGTGTCGTGAGAGTATGATGGATGGATTAAAATATCCCAATCAAGTTGTAACAGTTTGTGCTGGGTAGCCAAATACACGTGTGGTTATTGCCTGGACAGAACGCAATGTCCTTTCTGATGATAATTCAGGCCGCTTCTGGTGGATTGCCCGTTTTATTTCACTTAGTGAACAGTGTTACTCCGAATTAAGTCTAATTTTTAGGTAACAGCTCATAATTATCGATTACCTTCAAGTCTCACCAAATGAGACCTCATTTGCAACAATTTGCCACCACCAGTGCCTACCTTCTTTGGATATAAACTGTCTTTAGTACTGGTTGAAGGGACATCTCCGCGCTTACACCAAATCTTACGCTTAACTTTATTGTGCATAATTATTTTTCATCACCTGTATCCGCTTTAAAAATAGTTCAATTTCTCTGCTCCTCAAGAGAGAATCGTAAGTAGAAATTCGGCCTGTGAAATTTTTCCCGGTGTGGCACTCATATATCGGCCTTGCTAACCATTCCAAGTTGACGTAATGGCCTTGACACTTTTTACTGATTGATTCCAAGAATTTCTCCGAGATCTCGGGTTGCTCTATGCCAATCATTTATAATTAGCGCTAATATTTCGTTGCCATCAGCATTTCGTTGACGGTCATCCAGAATGTGGTAAACTCCATTCACACCTATGTTCTAAACCACTTACGGAACGTGGAATCATAAACGGCACCTTCACCGTACAAATCACATATCTTCTTTTGAATCTGCCAAGTATTCTTAACTTTTCATAAATAAAATACCCTAATACGAGGGCCGTTCAATAAGTCCTCAGAAAAATATAGAAAAACAAACTATTTTAAATAGATATTTTTTCAACATAATCTCCTTTTAGCTCTATATACTTTTCCAAGCGTTTCCTTAACTTTTTTAAGCCGTCTAAAAAGTAAGATTGTGGAAGGTCCTTAAAATAGACATCTGTTTGGGCGATGAAGTTCTCGTTCGATGTGAACCGTTGTCCGCTGAGCCATTTTTTTAAGTGCAAAAATAAAAAAAGTCAGTGGTGGCCAAATCTGGTGAATACGGTGGATGTTGTAATAATTCGAACTTTAATTCCATGATTTTGGCCATTAAAACTGTACAGGTGTACACTCGTGCATTGTCTTGATGGAAGAGGATTTTTTCTTTTTCAAATTAAGATGATCGTTCTTGCTTTCTTTGCTAAACCGGTGCAATAATGACGCATAACACTTTCCAGTTATTGTTTTTCCTTGTTTCAAGTAATCGGTGTAGAAGATTTCGGGTGCAAAAAACTTTGGTCATAACCTTGCCGGCCCATTTCACCGTCTTCGCCTTTTTTTGGAGTTTCTTAGCCTTCAAAAACTCACTGTTTTGATTGTTCCTTTGTCTTTCGAGTATAGTAGTGTATCTATGTTTCGTCCGCAATTATGTATCGATGCAGAAACTCATTAGGACTGCGACGAAAAAGCGCCAAAATAGCCTCAAAGTCGACCACACGATTACGTTTATTCTCCACTGAGAGCAAACGCGGCACCCATCTTGCCGAAATGTTTTTCACACCCCATTTTTTGTGCAAAATTGAAAACACTGTACCTTGCGATAAGCCTGTGGCCTCAACTATTTCGCGCATTTTAATTCGTCGATCATTTAAAACCATGTCGTGGATTATGTCAATCATTTTAGGAGTAGTCACTTCCACTGGACGTCCCGAACGATGTTCATCTTTTTTGGATGTACGGCCACGTTTAAACTCATTTACCCAATTATAAACAGTTGCAAACACAGGAACACGTGCCATAAACTTCATCCAACTAAGCTTTCATCTTTTTCGGTGTTAAGCCTTTTAAATTAAGTGTTTAATCACCACTTGAAACTCACTTTTTTCCATTTTTCCAAGTAAATAAAAGTTTCTTGCTAATAATAATAATAACTGTGACTTTGACAGCTATCTGGTGAATAATGATGCTTACTAAAAATAAACCATTTTCTATTTTCTAAGGACTTATTGAAGGTATATCGTTCGTTGTTGTACGTATATCGTATCGTATGTTGAAAATGCTTCTAAGTTCTATTTCTAATGTTTACAAAATGTAAAAAGCACAATCAAATAACATTTTTTTCCTCAAGTACTCGCCGCAAATTCCTTCTGTTAAACTGTATCAAAATTACACACGTGTAAAGCGATAACACTTCGGTTTACCATCTAGCGGCAAAAATGGAGCGGACATTTGCATCAACCCAATATTGGACGATCTTTGTAAATTATATAATACAGACAATACAATATTTAAAGAAGGTATATATATTTTTTTCTTTTATAGAAATATATTATATAATCTTTATTATTTTTGGATTGTGTTGGTTTCTATTTAATGGAAATTCATTATACATGTTTAATGAAAGACTGTCTTGTCTAGATTTCCACTTTATTATTACTATTTGATGCGTTTCGCTAACACTGTAGCTTCTTCAGAATTGGCTGTTTTCGATGTTAAAATAAGTATAAATACAAAAAGTTTCTACAATAAAATATATATTTCTACAATACAATATATTTTTAAGAAATCCACACATATGCTATTTATTGTTCGTACAAATTCAGTAAAGGAGATCTGTTTAGGTCTATTTGGTCATTTAAAAGGGTTTTCGCATCTTTGAGACGGTTTATTTCTAAATAAAAAAAAATGGTTTAGTTTTTTGTCTTTGTTATGTAGATGTGTTTAGTATTTTAAATTCACTATTAAAACAATGGCTCTCATTTAACAGATGTGAGGGTTAGTTAGAATTATGTTCTTAACTGAGAAAACTTCTTTCGTGTTCTTTAATTAATTTCTTGAAGGATCCGCCTGTTTGTTCTATGTACGTTTTGCGACACAACCCAGAATATATTTGATATATCCCTGATCTTTTTTGTTTGTTTTTGCTTTACAACTTTTGATTTATTTTCTAAGGCTGTTATTGGTTTTAAAGGTTACTTTTGTATTGTTTTTGTATAAGAATGTTTTCAATCTTTTTCGACGATTTAGCAAAATATGTTATTAATTGAATTAAATAAATGGTCTTTTTAATTTTTTTTGTGGATGGAATATATTCACAAAATGGAATGTATGGATGGAATATATCCACAAAAGAATATGAATAAAATGATTGGATGGGATATACCCACCAAAGAATGAAAAAGACATTGATTTAAATTAATCACATATTTTGGTAAACTGTCGGAAAATATTGAAAAATTCTTATACAAAAACAATACAAAAGTAGCCTTTAAAACCAATAACAGCATTGGAAACTATATATGAAAAATTGCAAGGCAAAAGCAAACCAAAAAGATATATCAGGGATATATTAACTATATGGCCGGTCAGGTCTGAAAACTTATATAGGACAAAAAGGCAGATTTTTCAAGAAAATAATTAAAGAATACGAAAGAAATTTTGAAGGAGTTCCAGAAAGAAGTGACTTTCTGAAACTCTTTCAAAATACTCATCTACGGCTGCTATAACTTCTTCACTTGATAAAGTTTTTTTTCAGATTTGGGAACAGATGAAAGTACGAAGGGGCTAGATCTGGTGAATATGGTGGATGCTTCAACAATTCGTAGTGGAACTCCTTCAATTTGGCCATTGCAAGAAAACTTCTGGGAGTCGGTGCATTGTCTTGATGAAACATTTTTTTTTTCGCTAAACCAGGTGTTATCTCACGAATTTTTTCATTCAATTGATCCTAAAGGTTTATTAAGGCGGTCCTGTTATTATTTTACCGGTTTGAAGGTAATCAATTAACAAAATGCTTTTTGCATCTCAAAAAATTGATGCAATAACCTTTTTGGTCGATGTTGACCACTTTGGCTGCTTCGGAGCTGAACAACCTGGCTCAGTCCACTCTGCGGTTTGTTGTCGCAGTTCAGGATCATAGTTACAAAACGACGTTTAAAATCCACTTTATTCTTTTGAAAAAGATCCAAATGTTAGTTAGCAATGTTGTTAGAATTTTTACTCGAAGTCGTTTTTGATCAGAATTTAATAAATGTGGCACCCATCTTGCACATAGCTTTCTCAAGCCCAATTCCTGTTTCAAAATATGAAACACCCGTTCAGTTGAGATGTTCATGGCCTTAGCAATGTCACTCAAAGTCAATTGTCTGTCATCCATAACCATATCATGTATAGAATTAATTATTTGTTCAGTAGTTGCACTTATTGGACGTCCAGAACGAGGATCATTATCCAGGCTTGTACGACCAGGTTGAAACCCACCTGCCAACTTACAAATCATTGTTTTTGAAGAAGCAGACTCCGCTAATATATTTACCATTTCACTATGAGTTTCCATTACCTTTAAACCTTTTTTTACAAAGAATTTAATCAGTGCACGATTTTTAATATTTTCTATTTTAAAAAATATCACTGATACGTCTACGGTAAGCTGTTGTTTTTGTACGAATCTTTATGTGTTCATAAGAAAGATAAAACTTCAAAATGTAGTCAATTAAATAGCTGTTTTGCTGCTCTATAGTTATCGTTCCGCGAACTTTTCAATTAGTCTAGTAAATAGTATCTGTGTGGATTTCTTAAAAAATATATATTTTATTGTAGAAACTTTTTATATTTATACCTATTTGAATATCGAATATAGCAAGTTTTGAAGAAGCTACAGTGTTAGCGAAACGCGTCAAATAGTAATAATAAAGTGGAAATCTAAACAATAGAGTCTTTCATTAAACAAAAATCTTGCTATTATTAAAAAAATATGCAATTGTTTGCAAAATAAAATTGTTTTTGTTTTTGGTTTAAAATAACATTGTCATTTATATTGTATTGGTATATATCTTTATATTGTATTGGTATTTAATATTTTAGGATGTTGGTGCAGCAACATTTATGTCTGTAGCGACCTCTTGTCCAGAATTATTCACCAACCTTATAGCTACATTCATAACAGGTTCAGAATTGGGTATTGGTACGATTGTAGGTTCTTCTATGTTCAATTCACTTGGAGTTGCCTCAATTGGATCCTTAGCAGCATCCAAGGTAAATCTTTTTAACTAATAATGATTTATAAATTCTGCAACAATTTTTAATTTTTAAGGCAATTCAACTGGATTGGTGGCCAGTAACTAGAGATATTTGTATTTACATGGTAGCAATCTCAGCATTGATTATAATTGCATGGGACAATGTGATATATTGGTATGAAAGTCTCGTGTTGTTCATTTTATATTTCGTATACTTCTTCGTTATGTTCCAAAATCCGCGAATTTCAAGATTCGTCAGACGCACTGTTGACAAATTTAAAAATAAGAACAAAGTTGCACCAACAACAGGTATATATTGATACCTAATATGTTTACATAATCTCATATTGTTATTATTACTTCAAGGCGATAGTATCAAAGACGAAGCAGAAAAAGAAAAAGAATTTAATAGAGATTCTGTAAGAGTGTCTGTTAGATCAGCTTTCGGATCATATTCAGAATCCGTTAGGAAATCAGGGTATGAAAATTCTGAAGAATATAAAGTGGCAAAGAAAGCAGAAGAGGAATATCAAAGGAAAGGTAATTGTAACATTAATTTTATAAGTTCTTCCGTTATATGAGATTCCAAACTTAACATCAGATCCGATGATGTTTTAATGATATTCTATACAAATTACGTGACATGGATTTAAATACGAACAAATCATCATCAGCCAGTATCCATCCACGGCAGGATGAAGGCCTTTTTAGCATGTTTCCAACTTGCGCTCTCCTGAGCCTTTCTCTGCCAATCATGTCCAATATACTTGATGATGTCATCATATTTTCGGTCTTTTTTGTGGATGTTTGTGATTAAGCCGTATGGTATGGCTTAAGCATGTACCATTGATCGTTATTCCATTCTCTTCCCAATTCAGATTAAGCAATACCTCTTGACGTGAGTCTGAAAAGAAACAGGCGATATTATATTACCCTGCCGTACACTCCCTTCTACATTAATTTTAACTTCAAGGACATCAAGGTCGCTACAACTGTCGCTGTAGGTGCATCACACCTCGGCCCCAGTAACTGTACATAGGCTTTGCCTACACCTTGGTTAAGCAATGCATCTATTATGACTTGTTTTGAGATTGAGTTAAATGCTTTTTCTATGGCATACAGAATAACCTAGATGTAATTCATTCTACTGAATCTACTTCTGAATCCTGCTTGTTCCCTTCGTTGTGCGTCATTCAGTTTTCTTAATATTCTTTTAGCTATTATCTTGGTGAAAAATTTGTACATTATGGGTAGGAGGCCTGTTCGACGGTAGTTCTTAAATCGTCCTATACTCCTTTTTTTATGTGAAAGAATTATTTCATTTTTCCATAAACTGGGTGCCGTCCTGGGGGCAGTTATAGTCCTTTCTTTTAGCCTTATCATTTTTCATATATTTTATGTTCCATAGCCTTTGTCATTTCATCCTCTAGGATATTTGGCATTTGTTTTTCCTTGGGCATTGTTGTCTTTGACTGATTTTTATCTTCATATAACTTTGAATAAAATCTTCTGACAACTTCTAACACTTCCGTACGCGCCCTGCATACTGCGCCATACTCACCATTAAGGCAAATATTTGCCTTCCTTTATTTCTCTGCTTGTGATTAGCTTTGTTTATTCCTCTGTTTTCTTTCAGTGTTTTTTGAACCAATTGCATGTTGAACCCCCTCCCTTCTCGAATACGTTATCTTATAGTCTGGCAAATCTCATCGTACGAACAAATAACCAACTAAAAATGAATGTGCAAAAACTAATTTGTAAATGTTGAAATATTCGTTTTAGATTAATTGTTTTGATAATTAAAATTAAATAAATTTTGCAGAAAACACTAAAAGCCCCTTTAAAATTCCCGAAGGTGGATTCTGGACAAAATTCGTTTTCTTTTATACGTGGCCCATTAAGATGGTTTTACGTTGTACGATACCTAATCCAAAAGTTCATCCTAAACTATTTCCAATTAGTTTTCTTATGTGTATCGTATGGATTGGATCGAATTCTTATATGGTCTCTTGGATGATCACATTGATAGGTAAGTTAAAGTTGCGTCAGCTATTTTTGTTATATTATTAATTATGTCTCGTTAGAGAAAAGTTACATATATTTAACTTTATATAAAGTATGATTAATTTTAGTTTATATTCAGTATTAGGATGGAGGTCCAAAATTCGCTTTAAAATAACTTATAAAACTTAAGACAATGATAAAAATTCCTTATATTTTAAAATACGTCTATAAAAATTATATATCTTTCAATGCTATGAAATTTACTTTTGTTAAGATTTTTCTTTGTATTTTAGGTACCGTTTTGGGAATACCATCGACAGTCCAGGGTATGACGTTTGTTGCATTTGGAGGATCTCTGCCCGAATCCCTTTCAATTGCCATTATGTCGAGAAGAGGTAAAACTTTCAATAATTATATTTACATGAAACATTTTCTATGAATTTTGTACTTATTCCAAATCGCATTTATGTCACTATGATGATCTATAAATGAAATAGGTCAAATTTTACAAATAACACATGTCAACAAATTTAAACTTTTTGAGGTAACATCGATGAAAATAGGTGTCTATAAACTATTTTGTAGTCCTAAATCCAAAAATGGTAAGCTAATTACTGTAACACGTACAGTTTTTTGTTACAGGGGGTCGGTGGTGGGAAAAAAAAGGAGAAGACATATTTTTACAATCTAATATTTATTTAATATATACATGTAAAACGTGTTAAATTTATGCAAAGACATTACTGAGGATTATGTGAACAAAAAATATATTACATGAGATGTCATACAGCGACAAACATGTTTATTTTTTGCTCTTGCGTTCTGCAGCAACATCTCTTTTTAAAAACCAGCAGTAGTCGTCCAACATAGATGGAATCCAGCATCTCTGGTATCTTGCTTCCATTGTCCTAATTTTCTGGTGAACCTCTCTCCTTGTTTGTAGTTTACTGCAACCAAATTTTTAAGGACATTCAAATGTATTTTTAAGGACATGCGACACCTTAGTATTTCATAGGCGTTCAAGAGTTTATCTAAGATATTTTTATAGTTTTCATCTTTTTTGTTGCCCAGAAATCCTTTCACAACCCTTACGGAAGGTTCATGTTCCATATTAAGCCCATTCGTAAAACCATCAATATCACAACAGACACATTGTGATCCTTCTATTTTATAAACATTTGAAAATGTTATATTCCGTCGGTAAAGTGAAATCCTTGTAATTTAATTTAACAGGTTCCATTGTTAAGCCTGGAACCAAGAAGTTCCGGTTTTTGTTTTGACAATCCCAGGTCAGGTATCAAATTATTGAATTCATTCTGAGTTATTAAAAAAGGTTCACTGGTAATTGTTAAAAACGTTGGGTCACAACTGGTGTTCTCAGGAAGTTATGGATTAGATCCTGGTAAAGAATTAGAATCATCAAGGAGTAATCGGTACTTTACAACTTACAAGTTTTATCTTGATCTCCAATTTGGCACTAATATATAAAAGATAGGCTTTTTCACTTCCTTGAATGTGACTTTAAAATAAATTTTTCGCGTATACAATCAAACTGATATGCTGAATTTTTGCAAAATCGACGACTAGAACTTGTCATTTTATATAAAATCGATTTAAACACTTGACTGTACTGTAACCGAGATAGAAACAAACTAATCTCTTGAAAAAGAAACTGCCCTTAAAGGTTCGTAGGATACTCTAGAAATATCGCCTCTATGGTCTTATGGCAATTCCTACATTGCCCAGTCCAAAGTCAGGTACAAATAATTTCAATCACCAATAATATAAAGGAGAAGAAGGTACTTGAAAATGGGACGTGCTACGCTACTTCTGTGGAAAGGTGTTTTCATAACCACCTTAATAAAAAGCAAAAAGAACATTTTTATTAATGTTGCAGAAATCATGTCGACCTGTGTAATTATCAGCCTCTTAATCATTCTTATCCTTAGGCAAATTTGGTTAGCGAAAAACTTATGAAGTGTAATAAGTGCGATTGGATGTGACGATTTGGTTTTGTGTTATAATATGTTATAATTTTTTAAACACCAAAGTTTCCGAAAGCAAAATATTTAAAACATATATGTACTTGTATATATTAAAAATTTTAGGTGAAGGAAAAATGGGTGTATCAAACTCTCTCGGTGCCAACTCAATGAATATCCTATTCTCTTTGGGTATGCCATGGTTTTTCAAAACAATAACAATGGGTGCCAACAGTAACTCCTTTATTCCTATAACTTCGGGTTCTATAGTATATACCATTACCGCTTTAATTATAGTAGCTTTAGTTTTATATTTTACTTTGTTGCTAAACAAATTCCGTTTGTCCAAAAGAACCGGTTTTGTATTGGTACCTGTTTACGTGATATGTATCGTATTAGCTTGTCTCTCTGAAATGGTTTTCTTCCCCAGTAAATGTGCTAATTAAATTTAATTTTAATAACCATATTTAATTTAATATTAGATAAGATAAAAATTTAAGTTATTTACTGAAGTGATACTCCTAGTTTTAAAACTGTTACATTAACAGACTTGGGTGCCATGTTAAGATAAAAGTGTCAATACATATTATTATAATCAAGTTAAATCCCACCACGTATTTCATTTCGATCGGGAAATGATGCGATTTTAAAATCGTATCTAGGTAACGACATATAACCCAACAAAAAAATGAGATTGAAAATATTTATAGAAACGACTAAGCATTATGGGATATTTTTTGTACAGACTTACAACTAAGTTAGTTTTTATTATTGGATATACATTTAATTTAGTTGGACGGGTCATTATACTCAGCAACACTGCCTTCTTAACAGATTGTTAATTTGAATCAGAAATTAAAAATATGTCTATAATTTATATATTGTTATTAACTTTCCCCTAATTTAGAATAACTACATTAAAGCTTATTACAGATCTTCTATTTTATTGAGGAACAGCATAAGTAAACTAAGAATATGAAATTAAAATATTTATTTTTGTAAAGTTTATTTAAAAAAAAATCTTGTGATATTTGTATATACTGTAAATATATTTAATGCAGATATCTTTTCTATGTTGACTACATTATAAACTAGTTTGTTTTAAATATAATATAGTATTTTTTAATTAAAATGAATATTATTTTCCACATCATACTTTATTTATTTATAATTGTATTTTTTAATACAGTTGTCCATTCATTTTTGTTTGTTATTAGATACATTTGATATCAATTCTTTTCTTGGAACCTTCGGTGCGAAACACTAAACTCTAAAAGATTTACAAGTAAACACTAAATCACTTTTTTGTCTTCTCGACGCTTGTTTAGCTCATAATGTTAGCATCACCAAGCGATGATTCAATCTAATTCTTAAACTAAACTATGGTTTATTTATATGTCAACCGTAACTAATGAAGCGTGAAAAAATCATGAACTGTGAAGGTAAACAAGTGTCACCTTAAATAGTCAAAAAGTTGATTGAATGGAGTAGGTCCCTTATCCTGATTAATGGTTTTCTTACATTTTGCTATTTCGATGCTTTCATATGCATCCAAAGCCTTATTAATATTCATAATTTTAACAAGTTTTAAGTTATTAATATTTACATTATGGTCATAGTCGAGTGGATGTTGGGTAACACAAGATTTCTTCTGGTTAAATATATAATAAGTTAAATATACAGATCTTTTAGATTGACCTTCACAATCCATTTCGTAAATTAATTGTGAAGATTTAATCTTTTGAATTACTCAGGACTTTTCTTGTAAGAAATATTTTTGTTTAATATATACTTTTCAAGCATAGGTTTCATTTCAAATAAAACGATAGGTCTATCGTTTGTTTAGATGGTCTTTTAGCATACAAATGTAAGAAATATGTTTGTTTAATTTAAATCTTCCGGTCTCTTGTTCATTCCCACGCAAAACGATAGTTTTATCACTTTTTTTGGTAAAGATGGGTTTTATTGCATTTGACCAGATGCCGATTATATTTCATTTTTCCGCTTAAGGACACTGGGTTGTATTATTGTGTTTTCATTCAATAAGTTCGCATATCCTATTTAAAACCCTCGAAAACATTTAAGGGTAACAACACGTAACCACCCGATGTGCGATAATGGTGGCATCTTTAGAGATGGCTTCATTTCAGTATTTGAAATCAACATTTCCATTTATACTGTGAACAAATGTAGTGTTGTGTCGTTCCCGAATAATTCCAAGGGTGAGTGTATCACTGAACATTTTGTTATCTATTAACTTTTATTCGCCGTGCGTTTGTCACTGAACACTTTAATTTCTATCGATTTATATTAGTTTTGAGATGTATTTAAAGTTCTATTATTTCTATTTAATGTTTTCATTAATATTAAATGATTACTTTATAAGTGAATTTGTCTTCTAATGATTTAACACTTTGTTTTCTAATGATTTTGATAGTTTTGATAAGTATTTAAAGATTACTTCTGTTTCTCTTTCTCACAGGATACTGTTCTGATTATTATCAAATATTCGAGTACAATTGAATTAAATCTGTTAGTGTTCATTTAATATAATATTTAAAACAGTGGTTCTTGATTAATGTTTTGATTCTTTGAGTACTGGTATCAGCATATTCATATGATTTAAAGTTTAATTGAGAGAGATATCCATGGTATTGTCGCGCACTCTCCCTTTAATACCGTGGGTAAATAATGAAGTGGGTAAATGCTGTTTTGCTTTTCTAGTATCTGGAGTGGGTACATCGCGCGCTCTCCCTTTGTACCCAATGCACAACTCTGTACTAGAGGTTACACCGTAGGGTGTAGTTGGATAGTCCATTATGTTTTGTTTAGCTCTTTGGGTGGGTGCCTCGCGCGCTCTCCCTTGATACCCCATTCATACCCGAAGCTGGCATTATTGCGCGTTCTCCCCTCAGTGCCAGGAACAGTACCCAGAGTGATAAAAAAAATTTATTGACTGATAAAATTATCATTGTTGAAAATGTATGATCTGCAATTTAATAAATATTGAGAGATTATTGTTGAAAATATATGATCAGTAATTTAATAAATATTGAGAGATCTCCATGGTATTGTCGCGCGCTCTCCCTTCAATGCCATGAAGTGTACCCAGTTTGATATTTGATTATTGGCTGATAATATTATTATTGTAGAAATTATCTAGAAAATCTCTATTTTAATTTATGTTGATTGCTATCATGGCTAGAATAACTGATGTGCTAACGAGGATCTCTCGTTGAGTATGTGAATAGCCTAGGTTTTAAAATATGATTTGTATCAGTCTGATAAATCTAAAGTAACATATAGTAAACAGATAATAGTTTTATGGATTCGGAGTGTTCAGGGTTACTTTTATTTCCAGGTAGTTAAAGCTGCAATATTTGAAAGTCACCACCATGCTCGTCAAACTCATACGTTAGAGCAATTACCGTTAACCCATCCCAGTTAATATTAGGGAGATATGTATATCTATTTCTATGTGATATGTATATAATGTTTAAAAAAATATTTTTAAATTTTTTTGTCGTATCGTTACATTCTTAACTTAATATCTGGTTTGTAGAGTACCTTAATATCCACATATTGTCTAGCCCACAAAACCTTATCTAGCACTAGCTTTTTATAGTCTGGTTCAAGATATTTCGTTGCTTTTTGGCAAAATGTTAATTGCCATAATAAATTTCATTAAAAATATCCCTAGTTTTTTCAAAAGCGCCAGAGTCGGAGTAGTTAATTCTGAATAATTTTGGAAAGCAAATGTTAAATTATTATTATCCTCGTACTGAACTCAGCATCTCAGCCTAAGCTGGTCTATATTACAATGCCAAAATGAGAAAGCATTTCAACTTCTCTCACTTAGCATACAATTTAACGAACAATGTGGCATGTCTGCAAGAGTACTGCACGTTGTCCCACTATGGCAATCGATTTTGAGATACCAAGGTTCTTCAAATTTTTTGAAAAGTTTTTACTTATTAGGTCTTCGGCGGATATAACAAAATGCACTATCTCTACCTTATGCAGTTTCCACTGGTTTTTCAAATCGTACGCAAGGTTTTCATACTTAGTGGTTTTCTCCAACTCGGTTTTCCTGATATTATGAGAGAGTGGCACTGCGATGTCAATTATAAAAGCCCTTTTCTCCTTTTTACTAATTAGAACAATGTCTGGTCTATTACAATCGACCGTGCGATCTGTTGTGATTGGTCTGTCCCAGTATAGGATTGAATCAGATGATTCCAATACGGTAGAAGGTGAGTACTTATAATATGGAGCAGATGCGTTATCTAATAGCGAATACTTTAATGCAATTTGCTGATGTATAATTTTCGCCAGCTGATTATGTCTTCCTAAATAAGCATTTAATAAGCATCGGTCGACTAATAAGGATGCCTAAATAAGCATCGGTCGACAACATCCATGTGTAGTATATGCTTTTCATAGTTCCGTGTTCTTACTACCTTATCTTGAATAGATGTCGCAAAACCTTCTGTTTCTGGGTACAACAGCCCATCGGTCAGCCATTTTAGATACAATGGTCCATCAATGGTATCATCCTCGAGTGACTTTGGATACCATCCATGCAGTGTCTGTTGTTTCCATTCATGGACACAATCCGTAAGTGTTGTTCTACCATCAACACGATTCAATTTATCTAGGTCCAACGGGGTGAAACCCCGGTCCTCCTTAGCAACCAACTTCATTAGCGTGCTGCTTGAATTAATGAAGCGTTCTCTCATCTTACTCTCCTGATTCAGACAAAGATTCTTAATGTTCACGAGGCCTCTGCCTCCCAAATTTCTTGGAATGTACAGTCGCTTTACAGATGAATTTGGATGCAGACATCGGAATTTTGTCAATGTTCGACATGTTAATCTATCCAGTCCATCAAGGTCTGTTTCTGACCCTTTAACAATACCAAAAGAATAGGTCAGAGTTAGCACTGCCCATCCATTGATCGCTCTAATCAGGTTTCCACTGTTCAGTTTGGTATTTAAAAGTTATGTAAGCCTCTTTTCGTACATAGTAAAAAAGTCTTTCTTTAACTGGCTGTGGTTAAATTTCTCGTTTTGAGGTATACCTAAATATGTATAGGATTCTTCTGGTGCCAGTTGTTGTATGTTACAGTGTGCTGAATATTGATTGTTGACTATTCCTTTCTGAATGCTAATGGTAGAGCATTTATCAAGTCCGAATGACATCTTGATATCCCTACTAAATTCTTCGACCATTTTTATTAAGGTGTTTAGTTTTTCTCTAGTTTCTCCATAGAGTTTAAGGTCATCCATATATAGTAGGTGCGAGAGCTTTCGTGGATTCCTCATGTTTAGTTTATATCCTATATTACTGTTGTTCAGTAATGTAGACATAGGGTTTAGGGCTAGACAAAACCAAACTGGAGAAAGGGAATCTCCCTGAAAAATTCCTCTCTCGATATTCGCAGTTGTAATGCATTGTTGATCGATAAAGAGATTTGTAAAGAGATTTCCCCATCAGGCAACTTAAGGAGTTAATGATGGGAAGGCTTATTTTATAAATCTTCAGGACTTCTAGTAACCAATCGTGTGGAACACTATCGAAGGCTTTCCTGTAGTCTATATAGCAAATGTTTAGGTTGCGTTTTCTTTTCCGCGCTTGTCCGAGAACTACAGCTGTTCCTTGCATCCCATACTTGCTCTTATACATCCTTTCTGCTCTTTTTCAAAAATATTGTTTTCGTCACAATGTTTGTAAATTTTTTCATTGATTAGGGCTGTCAATAATTTATAAAATACTGACAGACATGTGATGGGTCTGTAGTTATTGGGTTGCTTAGCATCACCCTTTTTGTACAGAAGATATGTATTGCCTTCCATTAAAAAATTCGGGAAAGTATCAGGATTTATCATTACCTCTTTAAATGCACTAGCAAGTGGGCGGTGGGCCGCCGTAAAGTTTTTAATCCAGTTATGTAATCCATCTGGTCTAGGAGCTTTCCAGTTATGAGTTTTCTTGACGGCGGTGCAAATTTCAGTCGCCGTGAAATCGTTAAACTCCATTTCTGGGAGAGCAGTTGTGTGCTGTTAAATTGTTTTAATCCAAGGTGCCGTTTTTTCATAGTCATCTGATCTTTTCCAAACCGATTGCCAATATTCTGCAAACGAGGACATGTCCACATTCTCAAGTTCTGACCTGCTACTGCCTTGTTCGAGCTCTCTATAAAATTTCTTTTGGCTATTTATGAATACTGAATTTTGGTGCTTTCATTTTTTTAGCTCGTTATATCTTGCTAGCCTAGCCCCTTTAGATTTAGCTTTCTGTCTAAACCGATCTTTAAGATCCAATAATTTTTCGGATAAGTTTGGATCGTCGAAGCCAATGCCAGATTTATTGGCAATTGTTGTTGTTTTTTTCATTACTTTACTTGATCGATTACCAGAAAGGTATTCTGAGATGACGTCGACTTTCCTTCGGAAATCATCGATATTGTTTTCAAGGCGTTTTTTGGCCTGAAATTTCGATCGCAGTCACTGCTGCACAGTACAATGCAAGATGTATATCACACAGATCTAGTATCCTAGCCAGATGTGATTCCAGAACTATATTGATCTGCATTAGAGTAATACGAGCTTTTGTAATATTTCGCAGTATTGGCATTTTTGGTCTATTTAGTGGATTTGACCCAATAAAATGGGCCAAATTACTGTAAAACTTCTCTCGTACATTAGACAAGTTCTGTTGTAAGGTCACTTCCTCATTGCTAGACGGTGAGACCTCCGGTGGAAAATTAGGAGTTTGTTCTATAGGCTGGGCCTCTGTGGTTAAGGTGAGGACCTTATTATTATTATTATGTATGTCTAAAACATTGTTTATTGGTTTGTGTATTTTGAATGTATTGGTACTGTGGTGTCGTCATGGTAGCCCAAAGATAAATGTTCAATATTTTTGGAGGACAACCGTAAATAATTTGGAACCCATCCATCCTCGGAACCAGCATGTAAAATTGTAATTCTTTTTCCCTTGTTTGCTGGGGCTTTGGTTTGGCATTTTATTGATGTACCCATTCATCCTTTTGCTGGCGTCTCATGTATATCAAACCATGTTTCATCAAGGTGGATAATGGGACGATTTTCTAATTTGTACTTTTTTATAGAGTTTAAGTAGTCAAATCGCCATCGTTGCAATCGTTGTTATTCCATTAATATTTGTCTTTTATTAATGGTCCGATATGCAAAACCCAATAGAGATAATATTCTCTGGAGGCTAGTTCTGCTGCAAACAATGTTTATTTCATCTTTCCTTAGTCGCTGTTGCAATGAATGCAATGCAGGCACAGTCTGCTCTTCATAGATAGTATAAATTTTGTTTCGAATTAATTCTTTATCGCTTTCGTCAACACATTTGCTTTTATCAGAATCACTACGAACATTTTTGGCTTTAACTGGCTTCGTCACAATATCTTTAACTGTAGACAACGGCGTTTTCGTTATTGAAAACGTGCATGCTGCATTTATATTAAGCCCCCTATTTAATAAAGACACATACATATTTTAAACAATTTGCTTAGCATCGGACGATAAATGTTTTCTTTTAAAATTAGCACTATCGGAGGCACAATGATCATTATCTTGCCATTTTTAGCACTTTAGAATAATAAAAATATGATCGAAATTATAGAACTTCACTGTTAAAGAAAATAATGCGAAATTGAACTAAAATATTTCGAAACTACTAAATCAGATATAAAATTAATTTTATCTTTTTACCTGTTATTATATTAGGCTCGACCCTGTTTACGTTTTTTGCAACTTTGCCGGGTTTTGTTACGATAGGGGTTGTTAACAGTTTATTGCAGCCATTCGGTCAACGATATATCTTGAACCGCACTACAACTGGACACCATATGGTGTTACTATGAATTTGTTTTTGTTGTGTTCCTTTTATAAAGTCGAAGATAGTTCGTTTCGGCTACCTCTAATCAATTATAATTTATTTTAATTATTTGTTGTCGTTATTTTGGGTAAGGCTGTTTAAGTCGTATCACGGCGTAAGTCGTACTCCGGCATTACCTTGTTTAAAATTTGTAAAAACCACCATCTAGTGCCATAAGCCTGAACTATTTAGTCGTACGACTAAAATAAAACAAGTGGGTAGCTGGCCGGCTGCTTCGTAAGGCAAAAATAATTAAAAAGTACATTTTCTTTCGCAGTTTTTATTAAAATTTATTTAATAATTGAAATATATTAATCCTTAAATTGTTTTTAGGTTTACGTCTATTTTGATCGTTCTCTGGAAATCATTTAGGTATACTCAAACGATATAATTTTAGGTAGGTAGGTTATGTCAGTGGTTTCGATTTGAAACTTTGAAGATCTTGTTGCTTAAGTCGTACCTGTAGATAATTTCTTAATCGTACCGGTACGATTTAGGTATTTACTTGTTTACTAATTTTTTTTATTTATCAGCTAATGAATATGGCGAAGAGGAAGTACAATAGTTGGAAGCAGGCCGATATGGACGAAGGTTTACTGAAACATCAGCATGGTGAAATTGGATTTAACGAAGCATGTAGAAGATATAATATACCGAAGCGATATAATATACACTGCGACAACATTTGAAAGGTTTGAATAAAACAACAAAATTTAGCAGACCTAATAATATGTCATCAAGCATGGAAGAGAAATTAGCACAGCATTTGATAAAGTTCGAGTCTAGTTTCTTTGGATTAACTACTGTTGGATTTAGGAAGCTTGCCTTCCAGTTTGCCGAACAATTTAAATTACCTCATCGCTTTAATAAAGAGAAGAAAATTACCGGTAAAAAGTGGTATTACACGTTTATGAAAGACCATCTTAGTTTGTCCTTGCGTGTTCCAGAACCAACATCGAAGGGTAGAAGTAAAGTGTTCAATAAAGAGCGTGTTAATATTTTTTTCATAAATATGAAGAAATATTAGATAAATACAAGTTTATTGCCGACCAAATATATAATATGGATGAAACTGCATTATCCACCGTTCTCAAACCTTTTAATGTTAATGCTCAAAAGGGCAAACACCAAGTGGGTGCAATAACAATCGGAGAAAGGGGTTTAATAGTGACAGGCATATGGGCGATGAATGCAGCAGGCGAATTCATACCACCCATACTGATATTTAAGCGCAGCAGGCTGAATGATGCCTTAAAAAAGAAGCTCCGTCAAACACAGCATTTGGATGTTCGAAAAGTGGATGGATAATTTCAGAACTTTTTGCTGAATAGTTGCAACATTTCCTTAAGTGTACACGACTAGAAAAAGTGGCCAAAAACAAATTTTACTTTTACTGGATGGTCATAGCACACATACCAAAAATTTAGAATCAATTAAGATGGCTCGCGATTATGATATAAGAATGGTATCTTTTCCTTCTCACACAATACATCGCCTAAAACCATTGGGCAGATCGTTCTTTAAATCGTTGAAAGACAGTTACAATGAAACGACATCTTCGTGGCTAAGCTCAAATCCTGGCAGTGTCTTAAAACAGGCTAACGTTTCACAGCTGCTTGGTAAATCGTACTCTAGATCGGTTCGTATGGATATAGCGCTAAATAGTTTTAAAGCAACAGAAAGGTCATTCAAGGAGAGAATTTTGTAGCTTCAGTACAAATCTTTTATTCCTCAAATCAAGAACCTGCTGATGTAATTGGAAAAACCATACTATGAAGCATCACATTGTCACTCGTTAGAGATACATCACCATCCATAATCATAACTCAAACAACTGTTGCATCACCTTCAATCGTTGTATAGCCATCAATAGTTCCATTGCCACCAATAATTGCAACGCCATCAAACACCACCTACCCAAAAGTAACAACACCACCCTTAGTACCTAGGGATGCAACACCACCATTCAACATTCAATTTAACAATAACATCATACTTCAACAACAACATCACAAGTCACAGCACACGGTAATAGTACATCAACAGATGATAAAAATCACTAACACTAATCAAATAATAAAGTCTTACTTGAACACTTTGTCTCCTATCCTTTGCATATTAACAGTTATTATAAAAATGAAGAAAGGTACTAAGCCAATAACGGAATTAACTTCTAAACTAGAAAACTATAAAAGGAAGGAAGACAGATGAAATTTGTAAGAGGAATAAAAAAACTAAAGTCAAAGAATCATGGTTATGCCAACTATGTAAGGAAGATCGCGAAGAAAACATATCCAATGTATGAAATTTAAAGGTTGGGTACATGACTTACGTGCTAACGCGGAAAGTAAGATGAAGAAATATATTTGTGATATCTGTGTTCAATCACAATAATTTTTGTAGCTGTAATTTTGTTTCTTAAGAAATTATAATTTTGGTTTTCTATGTGTAATTATTTGATTAATCTGATGATCTAGTGTAATTAAATACATTCGAGAGGTTTGATTGATTTGATTTTCTTTGGGTTGAAACTGTGATGATTCCAAAAAATATTAATTGTATGTTGATCTTAAACTGAGTAGTTTGTAGTTTTTATTTTTTAATATTATCTCTTTCTATTAAGTTTTTTTCTATATAGTTCATGTCTTCACTGAAGTCTTATTCTAAATACGACTTAGGCTATAGGTGATACGAATTAGGCGACCAGGCGCTTTAATCGCACCGAAGATACTTTTTCGACAAACGTTAAAACACCTGTTTTGTTATAGATTTTTGGGTTTCTATGAATGTTCATTAAAAAGACGATTTGACAAGAAGATAAAACAGAAGATGTTTCATTTAAATAATACTAAACATTACAGTACTATTTCCTTAAAGGGTACGACTTAATCAACCTTACTCTACCATAAAGTTAAAATTAGCCATTTTGTTATGAAATCTATAATTTGGATCGTTAAGTATATATCTCGAAATGGTCTTGCCTAAAGATATCAAAATATAATTTTTTTTAATTATTTCTATTCACTAAAACACCAAAACATAACAATCTATCATTATTTTCATTTGCATACGTAAATTATATGATTTTGAATTTACCAATTAAAGTCTTAACAATTTATTATAAAATTCTATTTTTTAATGGAAAATTGCAAACGCATCATCCACAGATCTTAGTCATATCTTCGGAAAGTAAATGAATTCTTTCTTGGCCTGGTTTCAAATTTGCTCAAAAATAAGCTGCGTAAGAACGGTTAATGAGGATTGCTTTATCGTTCCTTCATGTTCATTATAAAATTTATTATTAGGCTGAAAACAATTTTGTTTTATACATAATATTGTTAGAGAGGTGTACTCCGAAATAATATTGTTGTTGAAACCATTTCTTATAAATAGTGTTGAATTAATAAAAAACAGAATCTAGTTGGTTTGGTAGATTTTCAAATATCCTTTGATAGGCGGGGTTCCCCTAGTGGCGAAAACTTAAAGATTGCTGAGGATAAATAAAAAACTATGTCGGAATATGGCACTATAATTATAACTTAATCAAGTAGACAATATTAAAAATCAACTTAAATTAACAAAAAACCAAAATCTATATTAATCTCACTAAAAATTAAAATTAAACTTTGGTATAAAGTTTCCTAAAAACTGAAATTGGACAAATCTAAAATAATATGCAACGATCGCAAATATAATTGTCTGAGCATTCTGGAATGTCAGCACACGCTTCGTGAGCCCACTCTTTACTACTGGATCATTTGATCCAGTTTATATCTTACTCCTCTAAACAGACTACACAACTAATTTTGATTTTATTTGATTTTTTCCGGCTATTTTTCTCAGACTTCGTGGCAGATCAGAGGAAGTTTAAATGTAGGTCGTTATGTAACCGAATTATTGAAATCGTTTTTAGGCCGTTTCGTTTGTTTCAAGGCAAGTTTAGGCAAGTTTGTTCCAATCTCATCATTCAGAAAGATGCCAGAGAGCATACCGCTCGTTAAACAGGACAGTTTTTAGAAGAGTCTGCGATAGTGAAACTAAACTGGCTAGTGAGATCCTCAGATTAGTCGATAGAAACTGGGATAGAATTCATTGAACCATTGAGCGATGTTTCCATTATCAGCAACTTAAAAAAAAATATAAAATTAAATTAAAATTAAATTAAAAAGAAATATTTATATCTAATCTAATCTAATTTTAAACTTAAAAAAATATTTAAATGTGGCATAATCATGTATCACAGAGTTACTAAATGTAAAAAAATTAGAAAATAAATACAATATAATACATCGTTCATAGTGTATTAATTTCTTTGTTTTTATGTATCATTATCGCTCTGATTCAAGAAATCAGGTTTTTTCAGATAATTAGAAATTATTTAATTCAACTAAATCCTCCAAATCCCCTTTTAATTCTTTAGATGAAATAGAAAACTTGAATTGATGAAATTATCCTGTATCTTGTAATGCCAAATTTTAGATAGAAGCTCATATTCATAACAGAAATCTAGCAGCTTTGAAATGGCATTTATAGATTTGACTGCTAGATGGCGGTACGAGTTACTTTCAGATATATTTTTTCTGTAGTCTCTTTGATATGTTTAAAAAAATATTTTTAAATATTTTTTATTTATGCATTGACGTCATTTAAATTCAGTGATTTGGTCTATATGAAATATCAAATATAATATGATTGGACTTTGCAACTCTTAATATTTGGAAAATCAAAATGGATTAACGACTGTAAGAACTGTTTATCGAGCTTGACAGCATACATTGGGACATCATAGGCCTATATGAAACACAAAGAAAGGGCGAAGAATTAATCAAACTGGAAACAAATGGTCACGTTCTTTACACGCGGGGTACGGAGAATGAACGATGTGGTGGAATTGGATTCCTCATGCGTCCTGCGTCGCCGCCTTAATAAGCATTTTTGTTGGTTGCTTGAGTGGACTGGTTATTGTGTGTTCCACATAAGATTGTGGAACCCAATGTTTGGGTGTATGATGACACTTAACTAGTGTTGTCTCATTGGACGCAGTCCAAGGAAATCTGACACTGTATATATACGCCATCCGACGGGAAGTCGGTGAAAACATTGGTTGTTGGCTGCCATAGGGTCTCTATTCTTGATGGGGGAGCATGTGTATATAGCCTAAAGAGTTTAAACATCAAGAGACGAAACATATGCCCTCCAGTAAAGGGGATGGTTGGGGCTTGTCTCCAGTCAATCAACCAACAAAAATGCTCATATATATATATATATATATATATATATATATATATATATATATATATATATATATATATATATATATATATATATATACCATCGTGTTTTAGGTCTTCTTCGTGGACATTTATGATCAAGGGATATCCATCGCCGCATTGCTTTCGTCCATTTGTGGCCACATCGCCTCGTTTTATGGCCGGCGTACCTCCATTTTAATTCCTCTACCTTTCTAATGATGTTATATACTCTCGTCTCTTCTGTGATTCATGTACAGGTCTTTCTGTACCACTTTGTAATGCCAAGCATACACCTTTCCATTCCCGTCTGTGCTAGTCAAAGTTTTTAAACTGATTATTATGTGAGTGTTCATGTTTTACTTTCCTATGTCAGAACAGGTAGCACGCAGTGATAAATTCAATAGGACAGTACAACCTCAAACACGGCCCTCATTCCCCGAAGGCCAAGGGGCAAGTACCCACGGCAGCGGAAAGACCTGCCCCAAGGCAGAGGGTGCTAAGAATAACCGGGTTAGATCAGGTTGCCATTGGATTTTTAACATTGCTTCTTTTAATATACTGACAATGAAAACGGATGCTCAACTGCAAGAACTGTTGATCGAACTTTATAACATACATAGGGATATTATTGGGCTATGTGAAACATGAAGAAAGGGCGAAGAGCTAATATAATTGGATTCAACGGGTCACTTATACTACACTGGGTGTACGGAGAATGCACGATGTGGTGGAATTGGAATTCCGGATTAATCGAAAGCTGAAGGACAGTGTAGTAAAATTTGAAAGTACATTTGACCGATTAGCCCAATGCATCATTCAGCTAAAGTAAAGTCTTCAAATTATCCAACCTTATGCACCAACTATAAGCCAGGGATGACGAAATTGAGGAATTTTGTGATAATGTGGCCCAGTTTGTAGAAATATAGGTACAAAATGCTGATGGGTGATTTTAATGCCAGAATTGGAACAACAACAACTGGTGAAAATGCAACTGGTCCATATGAAATTGATGAGAGGGACAATAGAGGTGACAGATAGTTGATTTTGCTAAGGTCGTTCTATAAGAAAAATATCAGCAGAAAATGGACATGGAAAAGTCTATATGGATTCACAAGTGAAATTGATTAAATCATGATCAATGATAAAACAATATTTTGTAATTGTAGTGTCCTAACAATTTTTATGTTGGAAGTGACCATCGAATGGTACGAGCAAAAGTTAGGATTAACTGTCGAAAAGAGCACGAAAGAATGATAAGGTCAAAGAAGGGTAAAGTGGATTCTGGGAAATTGCTGGAGAGGGGCAGCGATTTTGAGATTGCTTTGTCGAACCGCTTTGCTGTGTTAAAAGACCCGGAGGAGATCCGGAAATATCAGTTCAATATAAGAAATCACCAACAATGTGCTTGAGACGGCAAATTCAATAGCTCCAGAAGAAAAATGTCTCAAACAGACAAAAATCTCCAGTGAGACCATTGATTTAATGAGAAAACGACGCACAATGAGAACTGCAGAACCCAGACCCCTTTTGGCAGAGTGGAGTAGGCTAAGATCTGCAAAACTATTAGAAAAAATATCAGAGGAGGGACGCGCCGGTTCAACATGTAGCTAGTCCAAAAAACTCTAGAAGAAAACAGGGAAATTAACAAGGCAAAACAGAAGCTGAGAAAGAAAAGAACGCAAAATTATGCCTTAATGAGTGAAGGTGGCACAGTGTGTAAGGCGCTTACGGAAATGTTAGTGCTGAAAGAAAAAAATTGAAAATTTTATTCACAGTTATATGAAGATCAGAACCAATAAAGGATAACAAGAGGCACGGAAGAACAAATGCCAGATCTCCTAGTGGCGGAAGTAACAAATGCTATAGAATCGATGAAAAACGACAAGGCTCCAGGAAATGACAGTGTGACTGTCGAAATGCTAAAAACTGGTGGTCGAACTTTACATAAAACACTGGCAAAATTATAGTCAAAATGCCCCAACGAACAAAAATTACGTGACTTATGAAGAAATGCAGAGGTGGTCCTTTTACATAAAAAAGGAGCATAGGAAGATTTAAGGAGCATAGGAAGATTTAAGGAGCTACAGGCCAATAAGCCTTCTATCAGTGATGTACAAGATTTTCACCAAGATAATATCTAAAAGAGTATTAAGAAAACTGAATGACGCACAACCAAGAAAATACGCAAGATTCAGAAGTGGATTCAATACAATGGATCACATCCAGGTGGTACAACAGGTCATAGAGAGGCACAACGAATACACACCACTGTGCTTGGCTTTTATCGACTACAAAAAAGCATTTGACTCAATCTCAAAGCAGGCTATAATGGATGCATTGCTTAGCCAGGGAGTAGACAAATCATATGTAAACCTATTAGGATCGAGATATGATGGAGCTAAAGCGACAATTCACATTGATGATTTTGAAGTTGGAGTTAATGTAGAGCGGAATTATGTAGTGTACGGCAGGGGTGGCGCAATATCGCTTATTCTTTTCTCTGCCTATCTTGAACGAGTATTCCGTAATCTGGATTGGGAACAGGATGGTGTAAAGATTAATGGTGCAAACTTAAACCATCTTCGATTTGCAGATGATATCGTTCTCGTTTCACAGACCCACATACGCTGTAAAGACGCATTCAAGAGCTGGTTGTAAGGGGGCAGCCTCTGTAAAGGGCTGGCGAACTATTTGGCTTAAAAATAAACCTGAAAACGAGTCAGGTTATTCTTCTTGCTGAGGACAGAAAAAAATCAGTTTTAGGAAGGGATATGGAGATTGTGGACCACTTTATATATCTTGGATAGAAGATTCTAATGGAGGGGGATAAAATGGCTGGCAGGCATTTGACAGGCTCAACATAGTGTTTAAGAGCAAACTTCCACTTTGTCTGAAAAGAAAAGTCTTCTATCAGTATGTCCTGCCCGTTATGACATATGGAAATTAAACCTGGACAATCACATCGCAATCAATTCAAAAACTTCGGGTAGCACAGTGGGGAATGGAAAGATGTATTTTTCGTATTATAAGACGAGATAGAAAATCCTGCACATTGATCAGGAAACAAACGAAAGTGTGTGACATCATTGAAGAGTATATCAATGAAATGGATATGGCCAGGCTATATAACGAGGCGATGGAACGACAGATAGACCAAGGTAATCCTCGACTGAGTACCGCTTGACGAAGAAGACCGAAAGCACGATAAACTGATGATATCGTTAAATATATTGCTTCCGAAAGGCAGAGGAAAGCCCAGGACCATGAAAGTTAGAAGCATGCTAAAGAAGCCTTCATCCTGCAGTGGATCGACATGGGATGATGATGATGATAAACTAAAAAAGTCAATCTCGATATATCATCATCATTCAGCTATTGTCGATCCATTGTAGGATGAAAGCCTCTTCAGCATGCTTCCAACGCTCGCGGCCCTGAGCTTTCCTCTGCTGTTTGGGTCCAATATATTTAATGATGTCATCAGTATTTTCGGTTTTCTCTGCGGATGTTTGCGGTCAAGAGGTATCCAGTCCAGGATCGTCTTGGTCCATCTTTTCGTCGTTTCAAAAACACCATATCTCCCTGCCGGGCCCTGCATATAGGATTTTACAATTTTGTTTTCATACGTCTAGTTCACATATTTTTTCTAAACCAAATAACAATAAAAATATTAAAATAACATTAAATAAGTACAAACAACATATGTACTAAGAAGGTACTTCAAGTTTTATATTTTCATTTTTATTACGAAATTATAAAGAAAAGCAAAATATTAAATCAAATGATCAGGAAACGCATAAATAACGGACACAGGAACGAGAAAATAAAAAAGAAATATAGATTATAAATGTTATTTAAAATGAACAAATTAAAATACAAATAGGAATTTAAACAACATATCAAAAATCAGTAGTTTGAAACGGCCAACGTTTCGGAAAATCTATGGCTAATTCGCAATCAGAAAAGTGTGCTTTTCTTTTGTTTAATTTTTCAATTTATACAATTTTAAAGTAAAGTAATTTACAATTAAAAATGTATCCACACGGAACAATTATTCGACTTCAATTACAAACAAAGTTTAATATATATCTGGATATTTTCTTTTCTCTATATCTTATTACTAACATTTAGCTAAGATTTTTTTGTCATTTTTCAATTGCTAGAATATACAGAATTATTACAGGTTTCATTAAAAAATGGCATAGTATTAAAATAAACGAAAATATACTGAAAATGCAACTATAAAACACTAAAAACATATATTATACTTCGATCTGCCGACCATCACAGGATGAATACAGAGATTTTAGAGATTGAAGTATATGTTTTTAAAGTGTTTTATACTTGCATTTTTAATTTATTTTGTATAGGCGATTTTTTTAGTATGTCCGAACTTTCCATAATGGTCACTGTCAAACAAAACGTGTGTTTGTGCGCCTCTAGTGTCAAAATTATTTAGTCTGGCAAATAATTCATCATGGAACGTTTAAAATCGGAGTGACGTTTACAAATTTTCGAAATATATTATCAAATTCAGTGTTCTGTGCTTTAACTTATATGCATTTGAATGAGTGAATTTTATTGGTCCAATGGGCTCAAAACAACTCTTGCAACTTGACACAACATTTAACCGCAAAATTTTGTTCAGCGACGAAGCTTACTTTTGGCTAAATGGTTACGTTAATAAACAAAATTGCTGCATTTGAAATGAAAATAATCCACAAATAATTCAACAATTACCATTGTATTTAGACAAATGAACTGTATGGTGCGGATTGCACCGGAGTCATCATTGGGTCGTATTTCTACGACCCAATCGTGTAGTCTACTTTAGCTCTACTTCTATTTTCATAAAATTCGACTATTTGTCTAGTTAGCCTACTCGGATTCATCTGTTTTATGTGTCCGTAAAATCTAAGTTTTCTTTTTCTCGTATCGCTATATATATCTGTGTATTGTTTGATTTCTTGGTTTTCTCGAAGTCGGTATGTTGTGCTATTTATTTGTTTGGGGCCTAAGATTTTTTTTCTTATGATTTTTATTTCCTTCTTTTCAATGTCCTCGATGTCTCTCTTTCTATTCAAAATGAGCGTTTCTGCCCCATATAGGCATTCTGGCTTAATAACTCTGTTGTAATGTCTCAGTTTTGTGTTTTTAGATATGCATTTTTTGTTGTAAATATTTTGTGTAAGTCTCAATGCCGTTTCTATTTTTCGACATCTACCCTTATTGGCCGCTTTTTTCCAACCCATTTTCCATGATTATTTCACCCAAATATTTGAATTGAGAGACTCGTCTGATGTTATCATATTTTGTTTTTAGAAATGGTGTTCTTAGTCTGTTGCAAGTCATGTATTTTGTCTTTTCAAAGGAAATTTGGAGTCCTACCTTTTCTGCTGTTTCTTTTAGAAAAATTATTAGATCATCAGCAAACGCCAGACAATCAATTTTGATATTGGTTCTCCCCAGTTTAACGGGTTGGTCAATAGGGCTGACTTTTTTTCACGCCACTCCTGTATTACTTTTTCTAGAACACAGTTAAATAAGAGTGACCATGAATTTAACTTTTTACCATGTGTTAGATAATGCCAACTTATTGGATAATTGCTTTAAAAATTGCCAACGTTTTCAGATCTAGTCCTTGTTCTTTCAAGATTTGGAATAAAGATTCGCGGTCAATAGAATCATATGCTTTTTTGAAATCCACAAATGTACAGACGAAATTTTTATTGTCCAGCTTTTGATGTCTTAGGATCAACTTTAGGTTTAGGATCTGTTCAGGGCAGGATCTGTCCGGTCGAAAACCTGCTTGATATTGACCAATTTTAGGTTCTAACTGTCCCTGTGCTCTGTCGAGTAGATATTGAGATAGAATCTTGTAACAAACTGGGAGAAGATATATTCCTCTGCAGTTGTTTACATCCGTTCTATCTCCTTTCTTGTGTAATGGATAGAAGGATAGATTAGATCTTTCCAATCTTCCGAAATCCGTTCGGTTCGCCAAATTTATAGAATTTTGGTTATTTCCCTGATTGTACCTGGACCAGCGGATTTCAAAAGTTCAGCAGTGATTCCATCTTCACCAGAAGCTTTGTTATTTTTAAGTCGCTTGATTTATTTGCCTCATTATTTCATCTTCATTCGGTGGTAATAAATCTGGGTTTGTTTGTTTAGGGTTTAGTGTTGTTAATTTTTTTATGGGCTCAGAACAGTTTAGTAGTTATTGAAAATATTTCGCAAGTTCTTTGCAATTGTCGTGGTTATTTAGAGCTAATTGTCCGTTTTTTTTGAAAGCAAAAACTTTGGGGTTGATAGCCTGTTAATTTAGTTTTAAATGTTTAGTAAAAGTTTCGGGTGTTATTTTTTTGGAAATCTTTTTCTATTTAACTAAGTTAATTGTTTTCATATTTTCTTTTAGTTTGTCTAAATAGCTTCGATGTTTCTTTTCTTGCTTCTAAACATATGTTATAATTTATTTCTGTTTTTTGACCGTTGCAATCTTTGAATGCTTTACTTCGGCTTAATACTGCTTGCTCGCAAACTTCATCTCACCACGGATGTTTTTTACGCTTTTGTAAAGGGACCAACTTTAAGGCTGTTTTAATAAATTTTTGTTTCCATTCTTGCCAGTTCTGTGCTGGTTGTTTATCAAGCTCTTCTGCTAGGGTTGGTTTTATTTTAATAGGGTCGAACTTTGGTATTAGCAGCCTCTTTTGGATAAGTTTTCGAGGTTTTAAGCTAAGTTTGATTCTAGTCAAGTAGTGTCTATGTTAGCTCCTTTCCTGACTTGAACATTTAAATTCCCTTTATAATTGGGGTACGAAATGGTAATATGGTCAATTTGAAATTCACTCATGTACGTGTTTGGGTACCTCCAGGTCTTTTGTTTTATTATTTTCTTCTTAAAAAGGGTCGACATTATTTTTAGATTAAACTGCGAACATAGTTCAACCAATCTTCTACCATTATGGTTAGTCCATTTATGAGCGGGACAACTGCCGACCGTTTTAAGGAATCTGCCGTTAGAAGGAATTTTAGAGAAAGTGATTTCCAGAATTTCCCAGGACTTGTTTACTTTTTCAGGATTAGATTTATTTTCTTCGTTAACTGGGAGGTGTGTATTGATTAATGTATAGTTTTGTTAGCAAAAGTTGATTATTTACTGGCTGGACAATAGTTATAGAACCTAAGATGTTTCATGAGATAGCGAAAGCAACACCGAGATGTGGTGTATTTTTGAGTATTCTTTTGTCCGTTTTACTTTTAAAAAGTCCGTAGTTGCCGAATTCCAAGGTGTTATCATCTGTCAATCTGGTTTCTTGCAAAGCTAAAATTTGGATTTTTTGCTGATTCAATGTTCGCCCCAGCTCGTATAGTTTTCTTGGGCGCAGTAGAGAGTTGATATTTACCGTTCCAAAGAAAGTTTTTGTTTTCGGTTTCAGACGTTGGTCAGAGGTCTCCGACTCCATCTGTGAGATTTTGCGTTTAAGGCCGGACGCCTCAGAATCCGAAAGTCCGGTTGTACCAGCAAAGCTGGCAGAGGATTGTCTACCTCCTGGGGTAATTTTGTAATTACTAGAACGCTTCATCTTGTATTTTGAATTAAAGGTTTGAACCATGACGGTTCAGAGGTTAAGACTGGAGGGGTTAGTTTTAGAATTTAAATATCAGCTGCACCACTGGTGAACTGACGCTGACCACTCAACCGTTTGATACAAGTCAGACGCTAGTTTTTTTTGCCTTGGTTCGGGGTTGCTTATTTTGAGATATTCGCAGCTGTCCATTAATATCTAATGGAACTTTTACTATCCACCACCCGTGACCCGTCCAGTACCTTAGGCGAGGTATATGGGAATATATATATATATATATATATATATATATATATATATATATATATATATATATATATATATTTTATATATATATATATATATATATATATATATATATATATATATATATATATATATATATATATTATATATATTTTATATATATATATATATATATATATATATATATATATATATATATATATATATATATATATATATATATATATATATATTATATATATTTTATATATATATATATATATATATATATATATATATATATATATATATATATATATATATATATATATATATATATATATATATATATATATATATAATGATAGTGTTGCCCAGCTTATAGACAACGAGAAATTTATTTTTTATTAGATAAAGAGACTTTAATGTTACAATTGGAAAAGCAAGAACTGGTGAAACTGCAACTGGCCCATATGGAAGTGGTGAGCGGGATAATAGAAGTGACATACTGGTTGATTTTGCTGAAGGACAAGAACTGTACTTTATTAATTCGTTCTATAAGAAAAATATTTGCAGAAAATGGACATGGAGAAGTCCATCTAGTTTCACAAGTGAAATTGACTACAACATGTCAAACGATAAAACAAGATTTTGCAATTATACTGTCCTTACCCGTTTTAATGTTGGATGTGACCAAAGAATGGTACAAGCAAAGGTTAGGATAAACTGCCGAAGAGAGCCTACAAGAATGGTCAGATTGAAGAAGGGTAAAGTGAATTCTAGGAAGCGTACGGAAATGTTAGCGGTTATCAAAAAATGTTATTCAAAGTTATATAAAAATCAGAACTAGTCAAATATAGTAATGTCTACGGAAGAGCAAAGCCAGATATCCTGTTGGATAAAGTAACAAATGCCATAAAAGCGATGAAGAATGGAAAGGCTCCAGGAAAGGACAATGTAACGGTTGAAATTTAAAAGCTGGTTGGGAACTTTGCATAAAATACTGGCAAAATTTTACTGAAAATTCCCCAAAAATCTGGAAATATCCACTCTATGAAAACATACAGCAGCGATTCTTCTTCATAAGAAAGGAGCACAGAAAGATTTAAAAAACTCTCGCACAATAAGCCCCTTATCAGTAATGTACAAAGTTTCCACCAAGAAAATATCTAAAAGAATATTAAGAACCCTGAATAATGGACAACCAAGAGAGTAGGCAGGAAGCGGATTCAATACAATGGATCATATCCAGGTTGTCCAATAGGCCATAGAAAGGCACAATGAATGCACCATGCCACTGTGTTTGGCTTTTATTGATTATGAAAAAGCATTTGATTTAATATCAACACAAGCCATAATGGATGCATTGCGTAACCGGGGAATGAACAGAGCCTACGTAAATCTACTGCGATCCATATATGAGGAAGCTACAGCTACAGTGCACACGGATGACCTTGAAGTTAAAATCAACTTAGAACGGGGTGTAGGGCAGGGTGAATGAATATCGCCTCTTCTTTTCTCAGCCTGCCTTGAAGAGACATTCCGTAATCTGGATTGGAAATAGAGGGGAATGCAAATCAATGGTGCCTACTTAAGCTATCTTAGATTCGCAGATGATATCGTTCTTCTCTCACAAGACTCAAATGAGCTACAAAACACATACAAGTACCGCAAAGAGCGGGAGAACCATTTGGTTTGAAAATAATCCTAAAAAAGAGCCAGGTTATGTTCAACAAATTTGCTGCCAACAGAAGAATCTCTACTTTTGAAAGCGATTTAGAGGTTGTGGATCACTACATATATCTTGGGCAAACGATTTCAATGGAGGGTGATACTGCCGGGAAGTAGAACGGTGTATTAAGTGTGACTGGCAGACATTTGGCAGGCTCAATATAGTGTTTAAGATAAAACTCCCACTTTGTGTGAAGAGAAAAGTTTTTAATCAGTGCATACTACCTGTTTTTGATAACATGATGTTTACGTAAACGAGTAAAAGAAAAACTTAATATCAATAAAAAAGTGAAATGCTTGAATATTCCAAATTTTTGTATATATGTGTATATATACATACATATACTGACTCGATAATCTGGATTAATTAAAACAAGGCTAATTCGGATTATCGAAAATCCGAATTACCGCGGCTATTTTTTCATCTAATAAAACAACGGAACGAAATAATGCTTTTTAAGGTTTTATTTCTTTTTAAATACAAACATATACAAACTAAATACTATTTTCTAATTGCTAAGTATTTTTGTGAGAAATATAAAAGCTAGGCACATATCACATATTATGTATATTTGGGTATAAAAAATACAAGCTATATAATAATTACCTATTAATGTAAAATAAGGCAATTATGATTATCTAAAAAATCGTTAAGTTTGGTTTGTTTAACTTTTCTTTGGCTCAAAGAAAAAGCTTGATCTCGTAGTTTCCTCAGGATCAAAAGCTCATTTAATGGTATGCTATTTTCTTCTGTCCATTCTAACCCTTGTTGAAATGATTTGTAAGCTGCATGGTGTTTTACTGTCATTGTTGCAACTTTTTCATTTCCCACCTCGCCAACTTCAATTAGTTCTTCGTCTTCGATAGGAATTTTACTCTCATCAATGTTGAGCCAGCTGATAACTTCACCTTCCGTAGACTTTTCGATATATCCCATATCTTGTACCAGCTGATAAATGTTTTGCCTCTATTTTTCCTCTTCTTCAATATGTTTTTTTTTTATTTCAGCTAGTGGGAGTAAATCTTCATTATCCCATTCTGCTGTTAGGGTTCATTTATTCCAACACTTCTCTAAGGCACTGGGGGAAACATAATTCCATGCATCATGTAGGAGCCATATAGCATCTTTTAAATTAAGTTATTTCCAACATTCAACGATGTTTTCTTGTATATTTCTCAAAATGTAGTTAAGTGGACGTTTCCTATAAAACAATTTTGGAGCATTGTCCACCAGTAATAAAGCTTTTATTTGCAGGTTATTTTCTATTGAAAATTACCTAACCTGCTTGACGAATAAATTATGGAACCAATCTTTAAGAACGTTAGTCGTCATCCAAGCATTGTTTGTAGCTTTGTATTCAACAGTTTTTGGTTTAAAAATGTTCGAGGATACTTTTTAAACCATACTTTTCAAATGACAAAAATTGTCATTTTATTATAACCATCGGCATTGGAGCACAATAAAAAAGTAATTCTTTCTTTACTACTTTGACGGTTCGGCTCTGTTGCCTCTTTTGAATTAACTACAGTTTTTGCTGGAAGCAATTTCCAAACTAAATCCGATTCAGCGGCTTTATAAACCTGGGTGGGTAAAATATCATCTCGTTCTATAAGTCTCAACAATTTTTGCTTGAATGGATCAATTGCATTAGAATCATTCGTCAATTTTTCACTGCAAATCTTCAAGGTTCTAAATAGCATTAATAACCTCTGCTGGCATTAAAATTGTCGTTTTCGTAGCACTGGAAATTACCATTGAAGAATTGTTTCGCTTTATGAGACAACATTTTATAGGAAATGGGCGCATGTCTGCTTCTTTATCTTAGAAACCAAGCACAGAAGAATTTCTCCATTTGTGAAAAATCGGACTCTTTCAGCTTTTTTCTAGTTCCCGGCCCCGAATTACATTTCGGGATAAATCTAGAAAAATAATGGTTTGTTATTGTTAGAGTAAAAAAACAAGGAAAATAAAACTTTTGTATATAATTTTTCCTCTTCTTGATGTCCGAAATTGTAGGTGTACTGACGCCAAACTTTAGTGCCAACTGTTTTCTAGGAACTCCTTTTTGTAATCGCTCTATTATTTTGTTTTTTTTGCCTGTAATGTTAATGTATTATGTTATCGTTTTATCGGAGCCATCCTTTAGATCCACCATCGATGCTGGTTTAAATAGTACTAGATTTCGTGCAAGGCCTACATTACCAAACTACAAGACAACAATTAACAACGACCAAACTACGATTACAAGAAAAGAAATATATTGTTATTTTACCTTGAAATTAAATTTTTTCATCTGGTAATCCGGATTATCGAGTCATCGTACTGTCAGAATTACTGAGAACGCAATATAAAGAAAAATGTGTTCGGATTATCAATGAATCCGGATTAATAAGGACCTGTATTATCAAATCTATACTGTATATATATTTTTTATCTCTATTTTTTACTATTATCTCCATTTTGGAAAATTAGTTGTGTCAATGTCAGAGGGATTACTTCTTATATTTATGTAAAAATGTTTGTGAATATTTGTATCTCTAGCTGAGATAATTTTCTTGTAATTTTTAAGCAACTACATTTTCTGAATCCACAGAAAATGTATTCGAAAACAAAAATATGTAACACTATGAAAAATATATTTTACTAGATTTATTTCGAATGAGATGTAATGATAAAAATAAGTGAAAGAAATTTCACTTAGATTTGATTAAAAGAAAATTAATAGAGTGGATCCATCACAGCTATTATAACATACTGTAACCATGTGAGGTATGATTTCAATTCGACTTATGTCTTCTTGTAGGACCGTATTCACGTCGTGTATCTATTTGACGCGCTGTTCGCATGCTTGATATTCATGTAAAGTTTCTGGTGGCTGGGAAACTTACTCCAGAGTTAGTATAACATTATTTCATGGACGTTCATTCGGCGGCTATAAATTGGGGAGTCTGGCCATCGCTATCACAGAATCTCCTAAAAGCTGCACCGATTGCTAAAATATTATATTTAAACGAGCTTGCAGATACGCCCTACAGGTAGATGCAATATTTCAGTTACATAACTGGTTGCATTTAAACTTGTTCTCATATTTGCTAGGGGTGTTACACTTCCCAAGCCTATAGCCTCCAATACAATAATTCCTGGATTGATAACCGTACTAATGACAAAGTTTACTTTTGCCTTTCACTTCGAAAACGTCTGATCCTTCGACATTAATCATGGCCGCCTAAACAAAACCTAGAGTCCTATTTTAGGTCCCAGTCATCTCTAGCTTGTAGCGTGCAGTAAATTGAGGCACCTTATATGGATAATAAGAATTTAATGCCATCGTATCCCCACCGCTACCTGTAGTTGCAACAATACCAAGTACCGGCCGCATATGTTAATGTTGATTTCTTCCAGAAAGGAGCTGCTATTAAGATGAACTTATTAGCGTCTTGAAAGTTTCTAACACAACTAGAACCCTGTAATCGTACATAGCTAATATTTTGAAACCATATTATCCATGTCCTGATAATAGTGAATGTCCAATCGTCTGACATTTTTATGAATAGTATTATCTCCCTTTTATATCAACCGCTTGTTCCTTTTCAGAATTCGAATAATTGTATAAATGACGTGGAAGATGAATTCGTCGGATTCTTACGTTTTTGACAGAACCACAAGAATACTCAACAACATGATAAAAAAAATATCGTTTATAATATATACATTACCGTATTTCTGACAATCGCATACGGATAATTTAATGTAAAGGTAAACAAACAAAAAATATACCTGTTCTTCTATTCAAAATATGCTTAAATATTGAATTTTTAAAATTTATATTAAAAAATAATATAGTTTCAATTTGATTATATATACCTGAAATCTAATGTATGTATTTCAAATATTATTTTTTTTGCAAATATATTATTTAAAGTATTAATTATTGTTTTTTAAAATATTTTGTATTCTTCTTGTATAGACTGATTTGGAAATAATTAACTTTTATAACCTGTTTCTGCAATGTTTATCTTGTGTTACAAGGATTTTAGTTTATATCAAAATAATCGTATATATCATCATAATATATAGGGTAGATTTGTTTTCTTACTGCAAAGGAAGTTTACAGGCGAAATATTGTTGAAAAATTTAACCGGCGATGTTTTGCCACTTCAAAGCAAAAATATCCTCTTTTTATGTTTAAATCATATATCTTCGTCTGTTAATATTTCTCATAAATAGACCGTTGCATTGCTTATTTGAAAAGAAAAATGACTGTATTTACATATCTTGAAGTTATATTGTATGGTTTTCTAATGAATCTTATATTTTACAGTTGTAATTATTGTCATACACTCCTCAAATAACAAAATAACTTTGGTGATATTTGCCTCGTAGAAGCAATAAGCATGATGGTTGATGGCTATTTTGTCTTATACTAATATCGATCAACTGGTTTGTTAGCTTATTAGGGAGCTTTTTAAGTGTAGTGACATGTTCAATACTGAACTGTTTGATCACTTTATTAATCGAGACAAGCAATATGTTACGCTGGATGACTAATAGTTGCAGATGGGCTTCAGATTATCTGCACAAAATAGAATTTTAATTTTAATTTTTAATTTTAATTTTTAATAACTATAGATTTGCATCTAGTATTCTCGTATATTTGTTCAAGTTTAAACCAAGATGTGTATTTACCATGTGATTTTTCAAATCAGGTTCATAACTAAATATTTCGCATGCTCAGCTTGGGGCAGTTATTTAATTTCCCTGATGGGTATATTTCCGTACATAAAGATAATGTTATGTGAGTGGACTTTATTGACCTCGATTCGCCATTTATTAGGAAAAATCAAAGATATTTATTATTGTCTGCAATTGTCGTATAAGTCATTAGCCTGGTTGTTTGATAGTCTGTTGTATAGAGATGGTATAAAGTAAAGTAAAGTTGTTATTTACATTAAAAAATATTCAATTATTGCAACTTAACGTAAATTTGGGCGAAAATAGCCTAATCATTCGGCGCTTCATAAAACGATAATTTATCTCTTATTTAATCAGTTTCAAGAATTTGGAATTTGGAATAGGTCTTTTAATAGAAGCCTATGAGCAGAGCGAAACGTTGAAAATATTACACTTGTTTATATATTTATGTATTTATTTTAAATAGTGCTTTGCACATATTTCACGAAAATATGCAAATTGTTCAAGACCTGTTGCATTCAGACAATAAGCGATTATAATACTATACTGTATAATAAGCGATTAGAATACTGTAATGCCGTCATAAACCACTTCCATCAAATTGACAATTTCTCATTTCGTGCACTCTCATCTCGAACTCTTTCTAAACTTCTACGTGCAGATATTGCACTCTCAGTCTGAATTCTCAAATCTCAACTTTCAAAAACACGATTTTTTTTCTTGTACTTCTATCCCGAACTTTCAAATGCTGTCACTTGCAAATCAAAGCCATATTTTATCTATCAAGCCAAGCACAATAATATTTAGCACTTATAGCTTCATTAGGATTCAGGACGTTAGAGTGAATAATTCTTGTTAAATACAACCTACTGACTATCACTTTTTTAGGGTGAAAATCTAGTTTTGAAGTGCTTGGCTTTTATCGCCTAGGAAAAATTTGATATGCATTTGATTAATGCATTTGATTCAGCCTCGAAGCAGGCTATCATGGATGTATTGCTTAGCCGGGGGTAGACAAAACATATGTATACCTATTAGGATCGATATATGATGGAGCTACAATTAATCTTGGTGATCTTGAAGTTGGAATTAATGTACAGCGAGGTGTACGGCAAGGTGACGCAATATCGCCTATTCTTTACTCGGTCTGCATTGGAAACAGAATGGCGTAAAAATTAATGGTGCAAACATAAACCATCTTAGATTTGCAGATAATATTGTTCTCATTTTACAAGACCCAGAGGAGCTGCAAAAACGCATACAAGAGCAGCAAAGGGCTGGGGAACCATTTGGCTTAAAAATAAACCTGAAAAATTGTCAGGTTATATTCAATAAATATGCTGAGGACAGAAGAATTTCAGTTTTGGAAATGGATTTGGAGATTGTGAACCACTTTATATATCTGGGGCAGAGGATTTCAATGGAGGGGATACCGCCCGGGAGGTGGAACGGCGTGTTAAATGTGGCTGGCGGGCATTTGGTAGGCCCAACACAGTGTTTAAGAGCAAATTCCAACTTTGTCTGAAACGAAAAGTTTCCGATCATTGCGTCCTGCCCGTTAGGACATCGGGAAGTAAAACGTGGACACTCAGATCGCAATCAATTCAAAAACCTTCGGTAGTACAGACGGAAATGGAAAGATGTATGCTTGGCATTACAAGACGAGACAGAAAGCCCAGCACATGGAAAAGGGAATAAACGAAATTATGTGACATCATTGGAAGAGTAAAACAATTGAAATGGAGATGGAGATTATATTATAAATTCGTTCTATATGAAAAATATTAATAGAAAATGGACATGGAAAACCCATCTGGACTCACAAGTGAAATAGATTACTTCATAATGGACGATAAAACAATATTTTACAATTCTAACAATTTTAATGTTGGAAGTGACCAACGGAGGTACGAGCAAATGTTAGGAGTAACTGTCGACGAGAATGCGAAAGAATCGTAAGGTCAAAGGAGGACAAAGTAGATTCTGGGAAACTGCTGGATAGAGGCAGTGATTTTGAGATTGCTTTGTCAAACCGCTTTGCTGTGTTACAAGATCCGGAGGAGATGGAAATATCAGTTCAATATGAAGAAATCGCCAACAATGTGCTTGAACCAGCTGCTTCAATAACACCAGAAAAATATCTCAAACTGACAAAAATCTCCGATGAGACCATTGATTTAATGAAGAAACGACGGACAATGCAAAATCGAGTACAATGCAAAACTATAAGAAAACGTATCAGAGAGGACACAGGCCGATTCAACATGCAGTTAATGCAAAGAAACCCTAAAAGGAAACAAAGGAATTAACAAGGCTAAACAGAAGCTAAGAAACAAAAGAACGCAAATTTATGCCTTAAGGCGTGAGGATGGCACAGTGTGCAGGGCGTGTACGTAAATGTTAGAGGTTGTCAGAAAATTTAATTCCCAGTTATATGAAGATCAGAACTAATCAAGGACAACAAAGCCCACGGAAGAACAACTGCCAGATATCCTAGTGGAGGAAGTGAAAAGTCTTATAGAATCGATGAAGAACGACAAGGCTCCAGGAAAGGATAGTGTAACTGTCGAAATGCTGAAAGCTGGTGGTCATACGCTACATAAAACACTGGCAAAATTATACTCAAAATGTCTTAAAGAACAAAAAGTACCTGACTTATGGAAACATGCAGAAGTGATCCTTTTACACAAGAAAGGAGCACGGGAAGATTTAAAGAACTACCGTCGAATAAGCCTACTATCAATAATGTTTAAAGTTTTCACTAAGATAATATCAAATATTAACAAAAATGAATGACGCACAACCAAGAGAATAAGCAGGATTCAGAAGTGGATTCACTACAATGGATCATATCTAAGTTGTACAGCAGGCTATAAAAAGGCACAACGAATACACCATGCCAATGTACTTGACTTTCATCGACTACCAAAAGGCATTTAACTCCATCCCAAAGCATACCATAATCGAGACACTGCTTGACCAGGGGGTGACCTGGCAATATCGCCAATTTTTTTCTAGGCTTGCCCTGATTGAGTATTCCGTAAATTGGTTTGGGAACAAGATGGTGTTAAGATCAATGATTCAAACTTAAACTATCTTAGATTTGCAGATGATATCGTTCTTCATGATATCGGTCTTTCACAAGACCCATAGGAGCTGCAAAGGGCTGACGGACCATTTAGCTTAAAAATAAACCTGAAAAAGAGTAAGGTCATGTTCAATCAATTCGCTGAGGACAGGAGAATTTCAGTTTTAGGAAGGGATTTGGAGATTGTGGACTACTTTGTATATCTTGGGCAGAGGATTTCAATGAAAGGGGATACCGCCCGAATGGTGGAACGGTGTGTTAAGTGTTGCTGACAGGCATTTGGCAGGCTCACATATGTTTAAGGGCAGACTCCCACTTTGCCTGAAAAGAAGAGTTTTCGATCAGTGCATCCTGCCCGTTATGAGATACGGGCGTAATATATATATATATATATATATATATATATATATATATATATATATATATATATATATATATATATATATATATATATATATATATATATATACACCAGGTGTCCCATTAAGGATGGATCGCGGCCGTATCTTGAAAACTATTTATCCCACAGCTTTGGGGAAAAAAATTGTACTAAAAATGATCATGCGAAATTCACCAAAGATATTTTTAAGCTTCTAAAACGACCGCAAGAGGGCGTGACGAGCTAAACGTTTTTAAAAATAATTTTTTGTGTGTATTTTCAAGTGTTAACCGAGTAAGAAAAATTCTCAGTTATAATTAGCAAACTGTCTCCTACAACTTTGTTTTATGACATTTGGTCGTAATTTCACGAATAGAAGGGTGGGCGGGAGTTTTACCTATTGAGATAAAAAGTCGTCAAATGTCCGTTTGCCTTAACCGATTTTCCTCAATTTAGATTCATTTAAAAGGCAATTGCTGGGACAATCAGATAATCTGGGAGATAAATTTTTTAGTTTATAAATGAAACCGCGAGGTGGCGTTACATTCAACAATAGTTTTTTGAAGTTTTGTTCAGTTTTTTTAAATGGAATGGTACAGTTGTTACTACACAGCAAGAAAGGTAATTTAAAGAGGAATCGTCCAGTGAAAACCCGAAATCGATATCTCTGACATGTCAAGAGATATTTCGATTTTTCTGAAAAAAATCAGTTAGTTTTAATTTTTACCGTAATATTAAGTTAAAAATTGGTCTTAATATTTAGGTCGCAATCGCAACCGCAACAATTTTATTTAAAAAATAAAATTATCTATTCATCTATTATCATCATAAATGTTCTAATCATGACCTTGATAATATTTTCTAATTTAATTACATAAGCGGAATAAATGCCTTTCCCCAATTGTTGCATTTTCTCTTTTGTGATGCTTAAATACTACTTGACAGAATATTGAAATCAGTCATTAATAAATATACCTACACTTTCTTTTAAACTAAATAAATGAATGAATGAAATTATACGTTTTCGGGTTTCCAAATAAACACATGCAATCCTTAGGTACATTACACAAAGAGTGTAAGAAGGGAACCATGGAAACAAACAAAAACAGTCAAATTAACTTGTCAGTTTTGAAATGCATTAAATTTTCAACATTGCATTTATTGATTATTAATAATTATTATAATAATATCTAACAATGCCTTTTACGAATAACAAGGCCTATGACATGTTGGCGGTGTATTTCCAATGTTTTAAAAATGCATGTATTGCAGAGCGGCAATATGCAAGTCAATATCCCGAAAGAAGGCATTATTCGAAGAAGGTGTTTACACGTCTAGCAAGACGCTTACGAGAAACAGGAATTGTGCATCCAGATCCAGTCCGCACCAGGTTACGTTCGATTCGTAATGGAAATAATGTCGTAAATATTCTGGCTTATGTTGAAACCAACCCCCATTTAAGTATCAGACAAATATCTGAAGAATTAGGTGTTAGCAAGACATTCGTTCATCGAATCTTAAGAGATAACAAGCTGCACCCCTATCATGTTGTCTTACACCAAGCCCTTTTGGACAATGATTTCGACAGACGGTTAGACTATTGTCACTGGTGAAAAAAGATGTGTAGTGGAAATAAACAATTCTTAAAACGCATACTATGGACTGATGAAGCTACTTTTAGCAGTGATTGAGGTGTTAACTTACATAATATGCACTACTGGGCAGTTGCTAATCCACACTGGATGTTAGAAATCAATGACACCAAAATAGATGGAGTGTGAACGTATGATGTAGTGTTTTGGGAGACAAAATTATTGGTCCCTTTATTTTTAATGGACATTTGAATAGTGAAACATATTTAAATTATTTACAAAATGGACTGCCAGAACTAATGGAAAATGTTTCGTTGGAAACAAGAAGACAAATGTGGTACCAGCATGATGGATGCCCTGCCCACTTCTCGCAGGTGGTTCGAAACTTTTTGGATGCTTCGTTTCCAAATCGTTGGATAGGACGGGGTAGTTTATTTTCGTGGCCGGCGCGCTCACCGGATTTGACATTCCTCGATTTTTACTTGTGGGGAAGACTAAAAGACCATGTTTTTCAAACTCGTCCTACCACACGAGAAAACATGATTGAAATAATTCAAAATTCAATAACCAGCATTTCAAGAGCGGAAATTGAAGCTGCGTTTTTAGTACTTGTCGAAAAATAAATCTTTGCATTTCTAAGGATGGAAGGCATTTTGAACAGTTAGAAAGGCGTTAAAGTTCAGATTCTGTTAATTATTAGACTGTTGTGCTGTTAATTTTATTTGACTGTTGTTATTATTATTATCTTCGTTGTTGGCCCGTTGGCCTTTAAACACGCTCTAAATTAATATGGCACGAAGAATTTGGACCAGTCCTAAGCCTGTGTAAAGTGTGAAGGAAGACAAACATTAGGTTAATATTTTTTTAACTTAATGCAGGTAGTAGTGAAATAATAACTGATTTTTTCAGAAAAATCGAAATATCTCTTGACATGTCAGAGATATCGATTTCGGGTTTTCACTGGATGATTCCTCTTTAAATTACCTTTCTAGCCATGTAATAAAAGCTGTACCATTCCATTTGAAAAAACTGAACAAAACTTCAAAAAACTATTGTTGAATGTAACGCCACCTCGCGGTTTCATTTATAAACTAAATAATTTATCTCCCAGATTATCTGATTGTCCCAGCAATTGCCTTTTAAATGAATCCAAATTGAGGAAAATCGGTTTAGGCAAACGGACATTAGACGACGTTTTATCTACATAGGTAAAACTCCCCCCACCTCATTATTCGCGAAGTTACGACAAAATATCATAAAACAAAGTTGTAGGAGACAGTTTGCTAATTATAACTGAGAATTTTTCTTACTCGGTTAACACTTGAAAATACACACAAAAAATAATTTTTAAAAATGTTTAGCTCGTCACGCCCTCTTGCGGTCGTTTTAGAAGCTTAAAAATATGTTTGGTGAATTTCTCATGATCATTTTTAGTACAATTTGTTTTTCCCCAAAGCTGTGGGATAAATAGTTTTCAAGATACGGCCGCGATCCATCCTTAATGGGACACCTGGTATATATATATATATATATATATATATATATATATATATATATATATATATATATATATATATATATATATATATATATATATATATATATATATGCCCGTATCTCATAACGGGCAGGATGCACTGATCGAAGACTCTTCTTTTCAGGCAAAGTGGGAGTCTGCCCTTAAACACTATGTGAGCCTGCCAAATGCTTGTCAACAACACTTAACACACTGTTCCACCTTTCGGGCGGTATCCCCTTTCATTGAAATCCTCTGCTCGAGATATACAAAGTAGTCCACAATCTCCAAATCCCTTCCTAAAACTGAAATTCTCCTGTCCTCAGCGAATTGATTGAACATGACCTTACTCTTTTTCAGGTTTATTTTTAAGCCAAATGGTTCGTCAGCCCTTTGCAGCTCCTATGGGTCTTGTATATATATATATATATATATATATATATATATATATATATATATATATATATATATATATATATATATATATATATTTGTGTATGTAGTGTTACAATTCTTTACACTGTGTCCAATGAGACAGCAGTGTTGAGTGTCATCAGACACCCAACTGCTGGGTTCCACAATCTCATGTGGAACACACAACAACCTGCGTCTCCGCCTAAATGAACATTTTGTTGATTACTTGACTGGAGCCGGGTCCCACCCATCCCTTACACTGGGGGGCATATGTTTCGTCTCTCGATGTTTAGACTCTTCAGGCCACCGACATGTGCTCTCTTGTCAAGAATAGGAAGATCCCATCCACAGTCAACAACCCATACTTTTCGCCGACTTCCCGTCGGATGGCGTATATATGCAGTGTTAGAATTCCTTGGACTGTGTCCAATGAGACAACAGTGCTGAGTGTCATCAGACATCCAACTGTTTCCAAAGAATTCTAACACTGCATTTATACGCCATCCGACGGGAAGTCGGCGAAAAGTACAGGTTGTTGACTGTGGATGGGATCTTCCTATTCTTCCTATTCTTCCTGAAGAGTCTAAACATCGAGAGACGAAACATGTGCCTTCCAGTGTGAGAAATGGGTGGGACACGTCTCCAGTCAAGTAATCAACAAAATGTTCATTTAGGCGGACACTCAGGTTGTTGTGTTTTCCACATAAGATTGTGGAACCCAGCAGTTGGGTGTGTGATGACACTTAGCTACTGCTGTATCATTGGATGCGGTCCAAGAAAATCTAGCACTACATATATACGTTATCCGACAGGAAGTCGGCGAAGACATGGGTTGTTGGCTATATATAAATATATATATATATATATATATATATATATATATATATATATATATATATATATATATATATATATATGTTATATATCTACTTAACCCCTGTATATTATATTTACAAAGTTAAAAGCATATTATGTATCATATACGCAATGTCAGCAGTTCAACCCACATATCCTCAGTACCATAAACAAGTCAAGGTTAAAGCCACGTCAACAGAATCGCTTTTCTACGCCGTTTCCCATAGTTCCAATAAACAAGTCCAAGGTTGCAGCATCAGCAAAACCCTACAACAACGCAGTTTCCCATGGCGATCTGTCCTCACGAGGCTCAGATGGCAAGTCAGCACGCCTGAACATATAAGAACCAGGACCACCGCCCAGCCATCATAAGTACTATATTTTTTCTACATCATTATTAACTTTTAAAGTCACTCTAGTATTTTGATCATATTTTAAAGTATTTCTATTTTTCAAGATTCTACTGTATAACAGTAATCTTTTATTTTATTGTATTCATATTTGAAACCAGAAAGTAACAAAGTGTAAAACTCACAAATAAATAATTTAAAAAAAAAGTAAAGTTAAGTGAAAATCATTTAACAAAATTGGCGTAGTCGGTAGGATTAGCTGGAACATTGATAGAACACGTGTATACTAACTACAACGGTGGATTCCAATTCTTCATCCAAGCTAGCCGAAGAGAAGAGAAGAAAAACGAGAGAACCATAAACGGCATCCTCACTCGTCTTCAAAACTACGGAAGGAACACCTGCTGAAGCCCCTGGTAGTAAGGTAGATAGAGAACAAGACAAAGATGTTTTTTGGAAAACTCCTGTAAGTACAGCAATTAATCATCTCGCTTTTTATATTTCCGTTTTTCCTTATTTATAATATTGCTATATTGGAATAAGCGATTAGAAAATATATAATTTTTTTATAAATATATAACTATTATTAGTTTCATAACTATTATTAGTCAATCAATACTCAGCAACTTTCATAAAACGACATAATTTTTTTTATCAACAACTATCAATTTAATTAATATAATTATCAATCAAAGCAACAATTTACCATTCAAAATTAGTTAAAGTGAAATTGAAATTGAACCTTGCAAACTATCTGAAATTTTTTCAATAGTCCCTGAATTTGACGGTGAACAAATGTTTTTACATACATTCTTGAGCGCTTGTGATTGTGCTAATAGTATGGCAACGGGCAATCAAAAAATTTTATTAATCATGCATATAAAAAACAAATTACGTGGAAAAGCCGCACAAATTGTTAATTCAAGAAATCCAACATCTTACCAAGAAATCAAAAGCCTATTAAACACACATTTTTGAGACACCCGAGATATGTCCTCATTGATTCAAGATTTACAATGATTAAAACAACTAGCTAACGAATATCCGTTAATGTTCTTAAACCGACTTGAAGTTTTAGATGCTAAATTACAATCCGTAATTCATAGATCGAATCTTTCGAACGGTGAGAAGGATGCGCAAGCAGAACTTATCGATTCAATGGTACTGAACACCTTATTAACCGGACTAGAACCAAAATTAGGCTATATTATTCGTGCAAGCAATCCATCAGATTTATTCCAAGCGAAAAAACGAATCAGACGCGAACTACAATTATTTTATTTCGAAAACCAAAAATTTAATCAACAAAACCAACAAACCACACACAGATCACCAACATTAGCGTCAAAACCAACAAATTAAAAGACCAAATTTACAAAACCCCAAATGCTTAAGTTGCGGACGTTTAGGTCATTTTGCAAACAATTGTTTATTCAGAAATAATCAAGGACCTCCAAATTCGAACTTCCAACACCGAATTTTCACCACCGAATTTTCGACACCGAATTTTCCAAATAGACAACAATTTCAAAATCCACAATTCCAACATCAACAATTTCAAAATCAACAATCCCAATTTCAAAATCAAAGACCACAATTTCAACAAAGACCCAATATTCAGAACACCTAACTATAAAACTTAAATTTTCAACAACGCCATTCACTAATACAAAGGAATCCGAATATCAATCAAAACTTCCATTCAAGTAATCAAAGAGCCCACCTCATTAATCAAGATAGTACACACAACCAATTTGACGATTACAACTAACAGGATTATTATTCACAACCGGAATTCTATCAAGAACAATTTTATCAACAGAACGAAGCATATACAAACAATCTACAACAACAATTTCCCCAAGAATTTGAATTACAACCCGAATACTACGATAAAGTCGATAATACTAAAAATTTTCCTATAGCTACAGATCAAAACCACCCCCCGATAGAACCTTCAGCCAACAAAGAAATATCCGTCGAACGTATACAAACACTGAATACAACCAATCCGAAACCAACCCTCAACTTGCCAGAACAGAAATTTTTGTAAATCCCACGTTTACCATAGACTCAAGCAATCTTTATTATATTAAAGATGCCACCAACACCTTTAAAATTTTAATAGACACTGTTGCTGGAATTTCAATTTTCAAAGAAAATACTGTCAAAATTTACAAAAATCGCATTCCAGAAAACTTAACTATCCAAGGCATAACCGACGAAAAATTATTAATCACACAATCAGCCATTATACCTTTTACAGACAGAGATCCACATAAAGTTTTTATTTACAATCTAGACATAGATTTTGACGGACTTTTAGGACTAGACTTTTTTGAACAGTATCAATACACCATCGATTTACAAAACAGACAATTAATAACTAATTTTAAAACAATACCCCTATTTAAAGCCTGAGATACCGAAAATACCAACCTGAATAAAATTGAAATAAATGGTAGAACTGAACAAATATTTAAATTAAAATGCAATCTTAACAACACAGGTGCAATCTTAAGTCAACAAGAAAAAGAAAAAGTTCATATCCCAAACGCCCTAGTACATGTTAACGAGAAAGGAGAATTTTTAATTTAGAAAATTTTTGGTTTAGAAAATCTAAACCAAATCGACAGAATTCAAGACATAAAAAATCAACTTCGCACAGATCATCTTAATGAAGAAAAAACGGAACTTATAACAAATTTATGTTTAAATTTTCAAGATATTTTCTACATGGAAGGTGATGAATTAACTTTTACGAACGAAATTTAACACTTAATAGATACCAACAACGCGAAACCAGTCTTTTCAAAATCATATCGTTATCCACACGTACATAAGGAAGAGGTTAAAAATCAAATTAATGACATGCTAAAACAAGGAATAATACGTCCTTCTATTTCACCATGGTCATCCCCAGTTTGGATCGTTCCTAAAAAACTCGATTCATCTGGAAAACAAAAATGGCGCATTGTCATTGATTACCGAAAATTAAACGAACTTACCATAGATGACAAATATCCCTTACCCAACATTTCAGATATACTTGACCAACTTGGAAAGTGCGAATATTTTTCAACTTTAGATCTCGCATCGGGATTCCATCAAATTGAAATCAACGCTTCAGACATTCTCAAAACAGGTGTTTTTCAGTAGAAAACGGACATTATGAGTTTGTTCGAATGCTCTTCGGACTTAAAAACGCCCCTTCAACATTCCAACGTGTCATGGACAATATTTTATTAGGGATTCAGAATGAAGGATGTTTGGTCTACATGGACGATATAATCATTTACTCTCCTACAATTCACGATCATTTATCTCGTTTAGAAGAAGTTTTCAAAAGACTAAGAAATACCAACCTCAAGATTCAACCCGATAAATGTGAATTTCTCAAAAAGAAGTCTGATATCTAGGACACTTAATAACTCCAGATGGCAATTAAATCAAATCCACTCAAAGTCAAATGCATCAAAGACTTTCCACAACCAGGAACGCCTAAAGAAATAAAATCTTTCCTAGGACTAGTACGCTACTATCGTCGTTTTATACCAAATTTCACGAAAATGTCCAAACCACTTACGAAATTACTCCAAAAAGATATCAAATTTTATTTTGATCAAGACTGTAAACAATCATTCGATGAATTAAAAAATGCTTTAATCACAGATCCAATTCTCATATACCCGAATTTCGAACAACCCTTTGTGTTAACAACGGATGCCAGTGCATTTGCAATCAGAGCAGTATTATCCCAAGGCCCCATTGGAAAAGACTTACCAATAGGTTTTGCCGAAACCAAGTATTCTACAATCGAACGTGAACTACTTGCGATAGTATGGGCAATTAAACATTTCAGATCTTCCTTATTTGGCCGAAAATTCACTCTCGTAACCGATCATCGCCCACTTACCTGGTTATTTTCGATTAAAGACCTTGGAAGCAGATTAGCGCGATGGCGATTAAAGCTTGAAGAGTATGATTACAAAATCATTCACAAATCTGGAAAGAAAAACAAAAATACAGACGCATTATCTCGAATCAAAATCAACCATTTTAAAGAATGCTCAAACCAAACTAAATTTACCAATACTTTCATCCAGCGAGACATCTGATAATGAAGACAACCCCAATGAAAAGGACAACGAAAATACTGATAAAATTTCGGAAGAATACGACAAATTTATCGAAGTATATGACAATCGATCCTTAATTGATTATTCAAAAATTGAAATTTCCAACAACCAATTACTAGATAAATCACACAAAAATATAATTACATTCTTTTGGGAAAACAAATTAGAAGAATTTCACCATAACATAATTGACGACATACTTGACGAAAACACCGATTTAAAACCAAATGAACTAAACATTCACGATAGTAAATCTGTTAAAAATCGTAGATATTTCATAATCCCACTTTATTTCGATCCAACTACAGTCACACTTCTTTTATTTTACAGCCTATACAAATATCAAAACGAATTTAAACCACAGGAAATCTACCCCGTTGAAAACCAAATAGAAATCCCAGTCTTAGAGATATTTTCCTACATCTTTGCGGACAAAGATATAGATTAACAATATGTCAAAATATTGTTAAAACTCCAGAACAAGAAGAAATTCCTATGATTTTAGACCAATACCACAATGGGAAGACGAAACCTTCATAGAGGAATCAACGAAACCATACGTCGGGTTAAAGAAAAATACAACTGGAAAGGCTTAACGAAAGACGTTGAGAATTTTATTAAGAAATACGAAATTTGTCAAAAAGTTAAGATTAATCGAAAAAATTTAAATAGACCCCTAGTGATCACGGAAACTCCAAAAACTCCTTTTGAACGAATTAACATCGATATATTCGAATTTCCAACCCGAAATTATGCTCTAACCGTAAGAGACGAACTTACTAAATTTACTCAAGCTTACCCAATTGAAGACAAGACCGCAAAAACAATCGTTAATATACTATTGATATTTTTTCAACATTATGGAACACCATTGAGAATTCATTGCGACCAAGGACGCGAATTCAACAACACCCTTATTAAGGATCTTTGTGAAATTTACGATATCAAACTGACGTTCTCTAGAGTAAGCCACCCTCAATCGAATGGATCATTAGAAAGATTCCACGCGACTCTAGCTGAAATGATCAGAGTTCATACACAAGAACATCCCGATGAACATCCTTTCAATATTCTTCCATATGCGGTCATTTGTTATAAATACACGCAAAGCAAGACACACGGATTCATACCCTTCGAACTAATCTTTGGACACACTTCAACGAGACCCCGTGAAACCATATATAATGAAAATAATCTAATTTCTAAATATATTAGGAACTTGAACAATCGAATGCATTATTACTACAAAACAGCTCGTGAAAATACCCAATTGAAAAACGAAAAAGCCAAATTACGTTTTGATAAAAACATATCTGAAAACCTTTACGAGTTTAATATTGGAGACAAAGTATACGTCAAAGAATCACAGATAAAAGATAAATCTCAAAATAAATTTAATGACCCTAAAGTAAATTTCGACAGCCTCAAACCATATCACGAATAATTTGTTTTCAGATTATTCGGAGTCCTCTCCATTGTTCAACCCCAATACCTCATTACACCCATCAACAATACCATAGGAATCTATCTACACCAAGATGGATTGATCAAACTCTCTAACGACAAATTAACATTACTTGTCTACAAAGATTTACAACTTATTCAAGATACTATAATTACAAATGATAAAATATTAGAAAACCTGATAGATAATATAGAGGAAAACACACCTCGAATGATGGCTTTTAAATCTGAAGTACAAACTCATATTAACCTATTGTCTCAAAGTTCTAAATCAATTAATATAAAATACACTGAAATAACTAGTGATACCAAGAAATAAATCTCTAGAGAAAAACGCGGCATATTGAATGGCATAGGTACTATATGGAAATCAATAACAGGCAATTTAGACGCATCACATGGGGAATATTTTAAAGATTGCATAGATAAAGTTATTCATGATGGATATCAAATTGAGAATTTGTTGAAGAACCAAATCACTGTAACATCGGTTATTAAAAACTTGATGAAAAAAGTTGACGAAGAAACTTTTAATAATGATATTAAGAAAATTCGCGAATCAATAATGGATATTTCAGATCAATTAAATTATTATTCAGCCCAAATTACAACTCTTAATATATGCGCATTATTGATGGAAAACTACACTTTTATTGAAAATACAATCAATGACATTATTAATTCTATAACTTTCGCTCGATTACAAATATTACACAGTTCGATTATAACCCCTCTTGATTTAATGGATTCACTAAGACACATTTCACAATCTCTCAAAAGAAATAATCTTCCGTTACAAATTTCCATAGCATCAATTCCTTATTATCTTGATATAATTGAACTGAAAGCATTTCAGATAGATACTAAAGTTATATTTGTATTAAATATTCCTTTGATTGAACCTGAAGAATATACACTCTTTCGACTTTATCCAATTCCAATATTTGACAATCGAACAAATTTACATCATATTCTAACAGTAACGACAAAATTTATTGCGAGAAGTGATGATTCATTGTTGTATACAATTATTGAAAGTCCAGATAAATGCAAACCATCCGGCAGAAGAACAAGAATTTGCCGAAATACATTCCTGTATTCAATTGACAGTGACGCAATATGCGAAGCCCAATTATTGAAACACCAAGAATGTCTTCCACGCACTTGTCAAAATTCAATCGTTATGACAACCGATTACAATATTAACAAATTAAACTTAAATATTTGGCTAATCATGGTATCCGACATATTACCAATAACAATAAAATGCGGAAACAGAGACATTGTAACGAAAATGTTAGAAACCAATACTGTATTGAAGTTACAACCAGAATGTAATGCCTTTGTCGGAAGTACAAGAATACAGGGACAAAGAGATATTGATGTTTATGAAAACGTTACGTACAATATAAAACCAATCCAAATTTCATATGATTGCTGTAAACACCTTCCAGAGAAAATCGTAATCCCCGAATTCAAACCATTAAAAATAAAGGAGATTGATTTCGAAGACTTCAATATTCCAAATCACAAACTAAATCCATATTCAAACCAATTGGACCATTTAATGAATCAACTATTTGTAAAGAAACATCAAAGTTGGTTCACCATCCTTACAATCACCATCATCGTTGCTCTTGTAATATTATATATCTTCTGCAAATGTCGAACACGAAGAAGATCACCGATAGGAATTACTACAACTCATGACGACTACCCAACATCACCCCCAAGAAGTAAATTTGCTACGAATACAGCGAAATGGAAGAAAATTCTTCCACGAAGAAGACCAAGCATTCATCTCGAAGAACCAGAAGAAGATAATTTCGAACTCAACACCAATATATCATCAAATAATCTTTCCTAAAAGTTGTCCCCATGTGCCAACTTTTATCTAAAAAGGGGAGCTGTTATATATCAACTCAACCCCTGTATATTATATTTACAAAGTTAAAAGCATACAATGTATCATAAACGCAATGTCAGCAGTTCAACCCACATATCCTCAGTGCCACAAACAAGCCAAGGTTAAAGCCACGTCAACAGAATCGCTTTTCTACACCGTTTCCCATGGTTCCAATAAACAAGTCCAAGCAAAACCCTAAACCCTACAACAACGCAGTTTCCCATGGCGATCTGTCCCCACGAGTCCCAGATGCCAAGTCAGCACGCCTGAACATATAAGAACCAGGACCACCGCCCAGCCATCATCAGTACTATATTTTTTCTATATCATTATTAACTTTTAAAGCCACTATAGTATTTTGATCATAATTTAAATTATTTCTATTTATCAAGATTCTACTGTATAACAGTAATCTTTTATTTTATTGTATTCATATTTGAAACCAGAAAGTAACATGTATAATGTTTAAATGATATAATTGACTGCTTGATTGATTGATGTTTGATGTTGTTTTAATGATTGAATTGATGACACTCAGTATTTATTTAGGCGGGGACGCAGGTTGTATGTTCCATATGAGATTGTGGAACCCAGCAGTTGGGTGTCTGATGACACTCAGCACTGTTGTCTCCTTGGACGCAGTCCAAAGAATTCTAACACTGCATATATACACCATGCGACAGGCAGTCGGCGAAAAGTACGGCTTGTTGACTATGGATGGGATCTTCCTATTCTTGACGAGAGAGCACATGTCGGTGCCCTGAAGAGTCTAAACAACGCGAGACGACACATGTGCCCCTATATATATATATATATATATATATATATATATATATATATATATATATATATATATATATATATATATATATATATATATATATATATTATTTTTTTTGTGGATAATGTTTCCCAATTTTATTTAATTGTTAAATTCTATTAGCCATAAAAATACGATATATTATTTCTTTAGTTTACTGTTACTATTATTTGTTTAGAGCAAGAAAGAAATTAAAGAAGGAATTTTGGAAATGTTTAAGTTAATAAAAAGAAGCTTTAAAAGTAATAAATTTTCCATCAAACCTAAAAACATATACGAAATTCAATTTCCAATAACAAAGTTGATGTAAACTTTGATCGAAGGGATAAAAAGAAGAGTTTTAGATAAATAAATCGTTGTGGAGAGGTCCCAGATGTAAATTTTCGGAATTAAATTTGATCTGGATTGCTTTAGACGCCTAATCAAATATTTCTGTGTTATGGATAATAAATGTTTTGTTTTGGGACTGTTCATTGATCTCGAATTCCTTTAATTTATTATTGATTTAAGAAAAATATATTTTAATGTATATTTATATATTAATATCAGTAAAAAAGAGAGTGATTTTTATATTTGTAATTGATTATTATTTTATTATGATTCGATTACATTTTGAATGAGTAATGAAAATATGCTAATTCTAGAGTAAGATATGAGAATGTTCGATTAGTATGGATACGTACGCTTAACTAGCAGAAGCGAGTTTAGGAATTATTACTTTAACAATGCTTGTAAATTAATTTAATGTACCGATGACGAACGGTGTCGAAACCTTTGAAAGAAAATTCTTTTCATATTCTACAGTTAGGCAGCTATTTTCAACAGTGGCAACCTTTGTGTAGTCTGAAAAATTACGTCCCTATAATCACTGAATGCTATGTTTGGTGAATAGTAAATATGTTGTTCAAAAAGTTGAAGCCAGAGTTGTGGATGGCACTTATTGAATACAAGTTTTGTGATCTGAGGAGTTATTATGTCAAAAGAAAACCCTTTGGCTCAATTTTTCTTGTTTTTTTTGAGGGTCAATGGTAACTACAAGTGATAATATGGCCATTTTTATTTTATCTTGAAGAAGGAATAATGACATTATGTTTTGAAAATAATATTACTCAAATGTCCCTCTCGGCTCCATCAGGCGGAATGTAATGCGGAAACTCTTTCACACATATCCGGTGGTATATTTTTACTTGTGGCTTGAATGTTTAATTTAAGGTCAAGTATTGCTTGGGGTTAATTTCCGTAAATCAGAGATTTAACATAACCCACAAAAATAGTTCAAGGGCGTGAGTTTACATGACCTTCGAGACCAGTTGACATAACCATTTCACCAAATAACGCGTCCAGGAAACTTTCTTTGCGATAAATCGATTGTCTGCCGATTTGTGCGAAATGTCTTGTTAAAAGAAAACATTGTTTATAAGCACATTTATTAGTTCAGGCCAAATACATTCTGTTAAGATATTCCAATAGCGTTCACTATTAACAGTAACATGACTTTTATCATCGTCTTAAAAAAAAAAAAAGGCTCTGTCACTCCTTTAACTCGAAAATCTCACCAAGCAGTTGCTTTCTGAGGTTGAAGAGGACACTGATGAATTACTTGAGGATTCTGATTGGCTCAAATTCTGCATTTACGTTCATGCAGTTTCATTCAAAAAATCGATTTTTTTTGGCTAGATCAATTGTTTATACTGTTAAGAAAATTGTTTTCAAGCGGTGAAAGCCTTGACAAAGGGTATTGTTCTTTTATTCAGTCATGGCTCCAAAAGTACTTTCTAGTGGCACAAAAATTGTTGAAATTGCATCTTATATAGCAGCTAGTATATTTAATGATGGATATACAAATGCGATTTGCCGAGAACTTGGGTTCTCAACTAATATCTATAGCCAACATGAGAGTCCATCAGGAGACTAAAGAGGTCAGGAAATTGAAAAGATCTGCTCAAAAAGAGTCAACAACAACCTCATGTACGGTCCAGGAATCGCAGATTGGAGGTAATTAAAAAACAATGGTTTGAGTCGGAGGACATCGTGGCAATAATGGAAGACCTCATGTACGGTTTAGGAATCGCAGACTAAAGGTAATTTAAAAACATATTTGGTTTTAAGAGGCTGACGCCGTACTGTTTTTTCTACGAAACTAAATTTTTCAAACAGGTGTACAAGATATCTCAAGATCTACTTAAACGATTTTATTAAAGTCTACAAGACATATTCTTTATAATATTATCTAAGACGAAGCATATGATTAATTTGATGGGTGCCACGTTCATAACTTAAACATTTTTTAAAATCAAAATTTCGATAAAAATCAGAGTTTTTTTTCAACCATCTGTAATTTCTAGAATAAAAAATCCTATGCTACGTCTTAGCTATTACCTTTCTAAATAAGGAAAAAAAATCAGACGATGCCTGACAAGGATTTTCAAAAGAGGGTCCTACTTGATGGCTCATATCTGCGTCATTTTTTATTTTTTTTATTCGTTATTATTTAAAATTATTTATAAAAGTACTATGTATATGTCTAAAATAAGAATGATTTTATGTATTTAATAACTGCTTAAAATAAAATAGCAAAGAAAAATACCCTTTATGCCAGAGGAGGGTTTCGTCGGAATAAATAATTTTTGATTTTGATTTTGAATCGTGTATCTTTCCACGGTAAATTGACACAATGTACTGAATATACTAGTCTATGAGTGACATTTACATTTCAAATCACGTGCCGCTATTACATTTCAAAGTTCTGACACTATTATTGCAAAAGTCTTTATAACCGTAGTGGTGGGATAAACGGTAATAAAGGTAAATATAATAAAAGTATCTTTCCGGCAGAAAAACACATTTTTTTTGGGGGTAGTGAATCCTTATGTCGCGATTTCATATTTTGTACTTGTTAACTCCGGAAAAACGTAAACGACCGAGGTTATATCTACTCTAACATATATTTCCAAAAATGTTTCTAGGTATATATTAATTATTAATAAGTTTCTTTCACTGGTGATTGCCTGATGTATTTCTCGTTAAATATGTATGAATCGTTAAATATGCTAGATGCCCAACAAGTAAATGTTTCTGCAAGATCGAATTCTTGCTGCAAATTTTTTTTAATAATTGCTGAAGTAAAACCAATTGTTGTAATGCCAATTTCTGGCATAAAAATTATGGTTGTGTATCGATAAATAGGTGCGTTGTCATATAGTTCCAGTCCATATATGTCATCCCAGTTGAAGGGTTAGGTGGGGCTCCTTCCCGGTCAAGCAACCAACAAAAATGTTCATATATATATATATATATATATATATATATATATATATATATATATATATATATATATATATATATGTGTGTGTGTGTGTGTGTTTTAATTATAGCAATACAGTCTAGTATATAAACATTGCGTAAAATCGAAATATATAACTAAAATTATATACGAGGGTAGTTTGAAAAGTTTCCAACCTAACTCAGAAACAAGTTTGTTTTTGTCAAATTCATCTTTATTTCTCAACATAGTCCCCTTGTAATTTTATATAGTTTTTCCAGCGATACTCCTATCTCTTTAATCCGTTCAAAAAGTGGTTGACATCTTGTTTTGCAAAATAGACGTTTATGACTATTCGCCTCCTCATTCAATAAAAATCTCTGTCCTCCGAACGAAGCTTTGAGCTTAAGAAAGAGAAAAAAGTAGTTCGGGGCCAGATCTGGTGAATACGGTGGGTGGTCAATCAATTGGAATCCCAATTCGTGAATTTTTGTCATGGCAACCACTGAAGTGTGAGAAGGTGCATTGCTTAGTGGAAAAAAACTTTCTTTTTATTGCAATATGACCGTAACAGAATTCTATGTGCTATAGCGGTGAGTCTAGATATTGTGTGTGTAACTATGTTTGACAGAAATGTCAAACCTTTTCGGGGTGAAAGGTGAATTTTAATACAGACATAACTCTAGGTATTATGGTATGGGAAGTAGGTCACCACTATATGCTTGTATACTTCGAGGAAAGTCTGAAAAGTTTCCAGCCTAACACAAAACAAGTTTTTTTGTCAAATTTAGCTTTCCAATTAAATACATCTAGACAGTAGTTGACATCTTGTTCTGCAAAATATTCGACCAGCATATCTGTCCTCCTAGCGAAACCTAGAGCCTAGGAAAGAGAAAAAGTGAATATGAAGTGAAATATGAAAGTGAAAAGTGAAGATCTGGTGAATACAGTGGGTGGTCAATCAACTCGAATCCCAATTCGTACATTTTTACCATGGCGACCATTGAAGTTTGAGACTGTGCGTTGTCTTGATGGAACAAAACTTTCTTTTTCTGCGAATACGGCCGTTTTCCGCAATTTCTGCCTTCAGCTTGTTAAATAATGACGCATACTATGCCCCTTTTATTGTTTTTCCTTTTTGAAGATAGTCGATTAATAATTCCATGACTATACCAAAAAAAAGTCTCCATCACTTTCCCGGCCGATGGAACAGCATTTGCCCCTCCGAGTGGATTCACCGTTCCCAGTCCTCCATTGTCTCAACTGTGATTTGGTTTCAGAAGTGTAGTAGTGTATCCAAGTTTTATCTACACGATATCAAAACTCCGACTTATTTTGCTTAAACTTCTTCAATAAAGTTTCAGAATTTGAATGCATTTTTGGCCCTGGGTGAGCAATTGCGGCACCAAACACGCGATTAGCATTTTCATGCCCAAATCTTCAGTCAATACATTACGAACACGTTCTTTCGAGATGCCTACAGCCTATGCTATCTCTTTAACCTTAATGCGACGGTCGTCTAGTACATTTGGTTAACTTTTTCAATGTTATCGGTAGTGGTTGCAGGTTTGGCCGTCCGGAATGTTCATCGTCAACCAAGTTGGTATGACTACATTTACATTCAGCTGCCCAAAATTTCACGGTGGCAAATGATGATGCATAGTCCCCGCAAACAGCATCAATCTCGGCTTTAATTTACGTAGGCGTATTGCCTTTCAATTGTAAGAATAAAACTTTACAGAAACACTAACATCGACTGACACAAATGACTGTTAAATAACAACTGAGCATGTAATAGGAAACCTCAAATGAACTTGAAATTTTCAATGTTATCTTTCAATGCTTTTCAGACTAATCTCGTAATTTTATAAGGATAACCCCGAAAAGAATAAATGGTCATCCAGTCATTATATACATGATACGGGTTTTCATATCATATAAGCCATTTTATTTTAAAAGTATTCGTTTAAAGTTAATAGTAAAGAATTGCGAAAAAAACAATTATGTAAACAATAATTCTAAAGTATTGGAGATGAACCGTCAACATCAATTTCACGTTTGCGCAAAAATTAGATATGTCTTATGACTCACTCTTTTAAACTTTCTTGAATAAATGTTTAGAGTTGCAGAGGCACAGACCATTTAATACACAAATTATAAGTAAAGGCAAAAATCTGGAAAATCATCTGCAATTTTGTCAATTTGGATTTGCATTTTTATCTTCATTCAATTGGTTATTAGAGAAGAATTGCAGAAGCTTGCTTTTATTCCTTGAATAATTTTATTCCTTGAAGAGTTTTTATTGCTGGTAAAATAATACGTAAATTTAGTAATAATCTTTTATATAGTATTTTTTATTTTGTTGCTTTACATAAATATTTGTATAAAAATTACTTCATCGTATTACTTCATAAATATTATTTATTATTATTTATTATATAATTTATTTATTATATATTTGATTTATTATTATTTATTATTTATTATATATTTTGATATATTTATTATATATATTATTTATTATATATTATTATAGCATAGTTCTTCCTGCCAGTACCCCCTATTTACGCAACTGTTTATTTTATATTTTAAAGGTATGATATTTTGCAGGTGAAATACCCTGTAACATATTTCACCTGCAAGTTTCAATTTTTTATTTCAAACAATGTCAAAATTATTTATACAGTTCAAAATATTTTCTAGAACTTTGCAAGGTCATATCTCTGTCATTAGGCTTTAATGACTAAAAGTTAATTAAGAAAATTTTCACCATTTTCAATGCTTATTATCGTAGATAATTTGTGACATACTATTACGGAATATATATATATATATATATATATATATATATATATATATATATATATATATATATATATATATATATATATATATATATATATATTTATTTATTTTATGTAAAATAACATCATTCAATGGCATTAAGGTTTGGAAACAATTTCGAACAAATGTCCGCTGCGGCTACTTCTGACAAAGTGCATTCTGTCAATCCAATTTCCAACTACTTTTTCAAGCAATTGAGGTCTTATGTCCGCACTTGTGGACGTTTGCGATTAAAGAATCCACTCCAGGATTGCCTTGATCTACCTGCCACCTAACATATGGCCTGCCCTCCTTCAAATCCGTTGCTCTTCCAATAATGTTAAATATTTTGGTTTGTTCTCTGATGCATGATATCTGTGATCCAAGGCGTTCTGCTTTATCTTGTAATGCATCTTGTAAGTATAGATCTTTCCATTTCCTTCTGTACTACTCGAAGATTGCGATGTGGGTGTACAGGTTTCACTTTCGTAGGTCATATATGCTGACATTTGGTGGTGGCTGGAGCAATGGGCATCACACCTTCAAAATGAGCCAAATCTAACAAAAGTTGTTCGCGCAAGGAGCATTTTGAAGCAAATGGTCAGCTGTTTTTTAGGATAAATTGGCATGTGACTACAGTGCCACTAGAGAATCGCAGAACGGTCAATTCTGAAAGGCCCACAAGCATTTGTTTGCCAGAAGTCTTGTAGAAATAAGAAAAAACAACCAACGACGCAGGATTATTCTTCACCATGACAACGCGTGCTCTCACACTTCGGACCTAATAACTCAATATTTGACTGGTCAAAACATCGAACTGTACGGTCATCCGCCGTACTGGTCTGACTTGGCACCCAATGTTTTGTTCCCGTCCGTGAAGTATAAAGTACGTGGTCAACAATTTTTGATGCCAGAAGAAGGGGTTGATGCGTTCAAAATGTATGTTTTGGACATACCTCAATCGGAATGGAAAAAGTGCTATGAAATTGGTTCAAACGTATGCAAAAGCGTATCGATCATCATATAGAATATTTTGAAAAACAATAAAATTATTTTCAATGATAAATATTTGTTTTTACTTATTATTTCGGATACATAAATAGCAACCCTCGTATACGCCTTGATCGACCAAATGAAAGTGATAGTAACAAATTATAAAATTATGAGCAAGTACTGCTACTAATTGTTATGTATGGTAACTCTAAGTGAGATGATAAAAATGCTCAAAGTCTGAATACTATATAAGCTTAAGGAAATTCATTTTTCGCAACCCATAAACATATACCCACGTAGTATCCAGAATTGGGTTTTTAAATAAAAATTAATTATGGATTTTTTACTTTATTTTAAAATTTTATCATAAATAATATTGATAATCGATGCGAAAAACTTTGGCTACCATATACATGACGTCATTATGCTAAAGTGTGTTCACATAACTACTGTCAACAGCTACCTGTGTATATAATTTATTATTTAAATTATCTATATAGTATCTAAATTATTGAAGTTTAGTGTAAAAAAAAATATTGTTAGTTGTTTACTCAATTCAACAATAATTAACTAATTAATTAAAATAACAAAGGGTTCATAAAGTCCAATTCTAACATTTTTATAGTCACAGATTCTGTCAAAAATGATATTCGGTTCAATTCAGCTGAAATTCGAGGTGCTAAATGAGTTGAGTTTGTTAAAAAATAATAATGCAAATGTAAATAAAAAATAAAATATTTCTATTAAATATAATTAAATTATTTTTAAGGTGTCACGCGAAAATTACGGTGACAAGGCTATAGGTTATATTCAGAACATATAGTTCTGAGTAAAGCTTATACAGTTACCTTAATTATTGATGAAAAACTAAGAAAATTTTAATACACTCAATATCACGATTGAAACCATTGATTTCGACGTTTAATATCTTGTGGCACATTTATAAATAATTTTCGGGAGTTGTTTTTGTAGTATTCATACAAAATGGTTCGAAACAGGCACGATAACTATTTAGATTTGACGTTTTTAATAAATTTTTCAATAAACTGATGATAATAACAAGAATAAGTTGATTAAAAACTAAAACACTCATTTCAGCTGTCTAATGTTGAGGGGTATTAAACGCTGCGACTTCACACGCGCTCGGTGTTTTCCAAGAACTGTCGGCGCACCATCGGTATTAGGTTTAAAAATTTATTTTCAATATAATATAACTTTTTAATTATAAGGAAAAACATAAAAATAAAAGTAGTTTTGTTATAAAAATTATGATCTATTAAAATATATGATTATATATGACAATATATTACGACAAAAATATTATGACAATTTTTTTTATTCAAAATCCCAATTTAATCATTTTTAGATAGTTTACCCCTTAGCCTCAATCTACTCTTTAAATTACGTAATATATAAATTATTTATTAACCATAGGACTGCGTCTTATTAAATGTTCCATATAAACTAGTAGCGAAATAATACAATCAATCTTTCCATTGATTGTAGCAAGAGTACGTGCCGTGGCTAGTTTCATGACTTGAATTTTAAATAATGTAACTCATAACTTGTTATAATTGATTGGCTGGGCGTGACTACCAAAAATAATTTAATTGAATTATGTATAGTAGATGATGGTAGTTGGTTTGTTAGGTTAGTTTTTAAAATATAATTATTTATCGATGCAGTGGTGATATTTTTTCAAATCTGTTTTTTTTTTAATTATGTGTGGTATTCATTGTGAATGTTAACGGAACGGTAAGTAATGCACCTTCTAATTGTGTGAAATGCATCTTGATCAAAAAATACTAAGCCATCATAATTTTAGAAAATTTAACGCGTGGATTAATTGGTCATGATTAATATTACGTTGATTCCATGTCAATTTGTTACATATTCAATTTAGTTTTTGGGTATATCATCTCAGATTATTTCTACTTAATGTATTTTCAGGGAGCTTCAATAAATGAAGCTATTTAGAGCAATCAGTGCTTTATGGGTAACGGATTAATTGAGACATCATATGCTGATAATGTCTCACACATTCTTAATGGGTGAAATAACTGGAGATATTGATGTCTAATGCAAAAAATAGTTGAAGGTGTCTAGGTAAACTGACATTTTGTTGTTATACGAGACTAAAAATTGAGTTTATTCGTTTATCTTCTATGATTTTAACTAATACCTAAACCCATTAGTCATTTCAAAACAAAACCGCAATTCGACATTAAACGCATTTTTATTTCTCAGTACTCATTACGCGTCGATGTTCAGTACTGAATCATCCATACTCATTCGTAACTCCTCTAATTAAATCTTTCGCTCAAAGCAAGATGTTAAGACTGTTTTTTTATATACTTGATCTGAAAAAATTTCCACAAAATGAATGTTCATATTTCTGTATCAGTGGATATATTTTATTGTTTTCGTTGAAGAAATATATATAATTGTATTTATCATTATAATTTAGCTCAAATTGTTTTATCGATATGCATTTCTCCATTATTTTGATTTTTGATTTCAATAAATGGCAGCTCTAGTACAACGAACACTATTCGAAGATTATGATGAGATTGCTCCTCATGCGAAGGTTTAAAAAAATGTTAAATTGAGTGAAGTAAGCTGCTAAATTAACGCAATTTTAAGACATTATTTATATAAAGGCTTCAAGCAGAGGGAAAAGGTGCCGTATCAAACGCCAGCTCTGGTTCAAAAAGGCCCGGGAGCAGATCCTGCAGATCCTACATCAAAAACTAGGAAATATTAAAGGTAATTTAATGGACATGTGCGAGACATGGGAGTGGTACCAAAGAGCTGTAGATTTTTTGAACAGTGTATAACCAAGTACCTCAAAAACACAAATGCTTTTGTTACACCCTAGTACATAAGAGTTTATTATTTTTACGAAAATGTATGTTCAATTTATTCTTCTATGGGATTAAGAGGAAACTTTTTTAAAGTTTGAAGAGTTTCGACTTATGACTTAGTTTACAAGTATTGCATTATGGTTACCATATACAAAACTGGCTATTATATTGCTTAAGCTGAACAGATAATGACGGTCAACTCGTTTTTCTATCGATGAAGAGGTAATTTGTGTTGTGAATGGGTGGCTGACAGATATTGTTTCAAAGGAATTGAAACCCTTTGTTATCGATACGCTAAATTATCAGCTTTTTAAGGAAAATCCCTAGGTTCCCAAATCTACTTAAATTAGCTTAATACGAAGGGTATTTTTCAAGTCTCTTTTCACTCTCATTCCAAAGTTCGTTTGGAATGAGAGTGAAAATGACGCACAGTGCGCTGGCGAGTCTCCTCCCAGCATGCTTTGCGCGCGTTTATGCATTATTTGTAGCCTTATCAACTGTCGGTGTGCTGAGCTGCAGAAGTTTATAATGTTTTAAAAATGAGCCGCCCGCCGACTGTAATTCGATTCTTGAGTGCAAGAAACTTGGCAGCAGCGAAAATTTACCGTCAGATTTGTGAGCTTTACGGTGATAATGCTGTGAGTGACAGTAAAGTTCGAAAGTGGTTGAGAATGTTCATGGACGGGCCGGTTAATGTGCATGATAAGCCATGCCTAGTTATTAAGTGAATTTTCACAGTTTTCGAGGACAGTTGTGTACACCATTGTTTTGGAGAAACTAAATTATCCAAAATTGTGTTCTCGGTCGATTCCAAGACTACTTTTTGACGATTACAAAACAAAGAGATTGGGCTGTGTTTTATCGTTTTTGACTCGATATAATCAGGAAGGAGATGAATTGTTAGACCTCATCGTTACATGAGATGAGACTTGGTTGTCTCACATGATTCGTGAGTTCAAGCAACAGTCAATAGAATAGCGATAGATATCGTCGCTAAGCAGAGTGAAAGCCAAACAGACATTTCAGCACGAAAGTTCATGGCAACTGTCTCTTGGATCAGGAAAGTGGCTTTGTTAGTGGATTTTATGCCGAGAGGCACAACAATCAATTCTGATGCCTATTGTGTCACCTTGAGAAAACTCCAGCATGTCATACAAAACAAACGGCTTCGCCTACTGCCTTCCGGTGTGATGTTGCTCCTGATAATGCAAGGCTACATGTTTCTGCACAAACATAAGGTATAATCAGATCATTTGGATGGGAAAAACTGGGTCATCTACATAACAGTCCAGCCTTACATCCAGTGATTTTCACTTGTTTTGGTATTTAAGGGAGTTCCTTGGTGGTCAATGGTTCAAGGACAACGAAGCAGTTAAAACTGCAGTCATGGATTGGACTACTTTATAGGCGGCAGATTTCTTTGACGTCGGAATGCAAAAATTGGTTGAGCGGTATGACAAATGTTTCAACAGAAATGGAAATTTTGTAGAAAAGTAGATAAAAGTATGTAGAATATGAAAAAAAATGTATTTTAATGATATAGTATTGTTCTTGTTAGTAAAAAAAGGACCTTATTTAAAAAATTTACTTCGTATTTCGTCTTATGTAAATTCCGATAAGGTTTTGTATTATCATTTTAAAACAAAAACTATCAATCACTAAACTATTAACTGTGTTTAAAATTTCGTTTCGCCTATAAAAGCGTATTCATAAAGCAACTCAATCCATCACATCCAGAAAATTAAGACCTTAAAAGCAGCTTTGGCTTAAAAGGTAAAAAGATTAGATTCTATGTTCTATCGTTTAATAAAAATTATAATATTTTCAGAAAACATATTTTTCGGAATACGGAATATATATTTTTATCATTCTATATTCCATACCGTAAAAGCAAAACTGGAAACATGGACTGTTTATGGAGTTAGACAGAAGTGGTTTTTAAACTCTTGTTTTGGTAGTTCCGATGTCAAGGACGCGAAACATCATGTTGATGAAAATAATATACAATATGTATTTATGGTATTCGTTCGTCATAAAAGTTTTAAATTATGTTGTTTTGAATACTTGATGAATATTTTTCGTTCCAGAAGAAAACAATTTAATTTATTATATTCACATCTAATATTTAGTTAGAAGAATTTCAAAATATTAAATAGTTTTATAGTTTTTAATTATATATATATATATATATATATATATATATATATATATATATATATATATATATATATATATATATATATATATATATATATATATATGACCACAAGGTAGCGTAACGAAACCGTGAAGGGAAATATTACAGAAATCTTCCACCCTTGTGAGCATACCTAGTACTATACCTGAGGTTCCAGGCAGAATGTTACGAGCAGTCCTGACTTCTACGAGCATTCGCCGTATGATGGCGTGAGTTGTGTGCTCTCACGACCCGTCATCAAAATGGCCAGTTGACATGGCCTGGCCCCGATCGTCTCTCAAAACTGCTTTCCTTGCGTTCTGTAATATATATATATATTTTCAATATACACATTTTCATTTTTCATTTTTTCATTTTAAAATCAGTTTAGTAGTTCAGAATTTCATCGAGGACAAACAACGTGACAAGAAATTTATATATATATATATATATATATATATATATATATATATATATATATATATATATATATATATATATATATATATATATATATTGCTACTTCCGGTCAGTTAATAATTTTTAAATTTTTTTATTGTTTTATTGACGTTTCGGTTCAATAACGAACCATCCTCAGAACATTTTTACAATAAACATTATTGTTGTAAAAAATACAAATTTACATTTAAAAACCTATTAATATGTAATTAAACAATCAATTTTTCAAATTTTTTCACTAATATGTGACATTTTTAAAACATTTTTAAATGACATATATTTGACTCTGACATATTAAACAAATCTTCCACCTTTACATTTTTGTTTTTTATTATAACCTAACTGTTTTGGATTTATTATGTGAAATGGTATTAGCTGCAAAACTAAAAAATTATGAAAATTTATTATTTTTAATGTTATTATATATACAACTTAAATTATCTGTATCATTTCTGAAATGCCTGTCATCTGTGATTTGTCTGTGATGTGATTGTCCAGGTCTCACTTCCGTATGTCATAACGGACAGGACACACTGATCAAAAATCCTACTTTTCAGACAAAGTGGTAGTTTGCCCTTAAACACCATGTTGAGTTGCCATGCCTGCCAGCTACATTTAACGCATCGTTCCACTTCCCGAACGGTATCCCCTTCCATTGAAACCCTCTATCCAAAATATATATAGTGATCCACAACTTCCAAATCCGTTTCTAAAATAAAAATCCTTTTATCCTCGGCAAATTTATTGAACACCTGACTCTTCTTCTGGTTTATTTTTAAGACAAATGGTTTCGCAGCCCTTTGAAGCTCCTCTGGGGCCTTGAAAAAAAAAGAACCATATAATCTGCGAATAATTGATTAAGCACTGCATCCATTATGGCGTGCTTTGAGGTTGAATCAAACGCTTTTTCATAATCGATAAAAGCCAAGTACAGTGGCATAGTGTATTCGTTGCGTCTTTCTATGACCTGCTGTAGAATCTGGATGTGATCCATTGTACTTAATCCACTTCTGAATCATGCTTGGTTCCTTGGTTGTGCGTCGTTAAGTTTTCTTAGTATTCTTTTGGATATTATCTTGGTGAAAACTTTGTACACCACTGATAGGAGGCTTATTGGTTCTTTAAATATTTCCGTGCTCCTTTCTTATGCAAGAGAATCACTTCTGCATTTTTCCATAAGCTGGGTACTTCTTGTTGATTGAGGCATTTTGAGTATAATTTTGCTAGTGTTTTATGTAAAGTTCGATCACCAGCTTTTAACATTTCCACAGTTTTACTACCCTTTTCTGAAGCCTTGCCATTTTTCATCGAGTCTATAGCCTTTGTCAGTTCCTCCACTAGGATATCCGGCACTTGTTCTTCAGTGGGCATTGCCGTTCTTGCTTGATTCTGGTCCTCATATAACATTGAATAAAATCTTCGCACAATCTCTAACATTTTCATCCGTTCCCTGCACATTGTACTATCCTCACGCATTAACGAAAACATTTGTATCCCTTTCTTAGCTTCCGCTTAGCTTTGTTAATTCCCCTGTTTTCTTCCAGAGCTTTTTGCACTAGCTGCATGTTGAATCGGCGCGTTTCCTCTCGAATACGTTTTCTTATAGTTTTGCAAAGCTCAACGTACTCGACCCTGCCAAAAGGACTGTCTGCATTCTTCAGTGTCCATCGTTTTTTCATTAAATTAATGGTCTCGTTGGAAATTTTTGATTCTTTGAAACATATATCTTCTGGTGCTATTGAAGCCGCTGTTTTAAGCACATTGTTGGCGATTTCTTTATATTGATCTATAATTTCCATCTCCTCCGGGTCTTGTAACACAGCAAAGCGATTCGACAAATGAATTTCAAAATCTCTGCCCTTCTCCAGCAGCTTCCCAAAATCCACTTTACCCCTTTTTAATCTTATAATTTTTTCGCGCTCTTTTCGGCAGTTTATCCTAATCTTTGCTCGTGTTATTCGGTAATTACTTCCTACATTAAAATATTTAAGGACAATACAATTGCAAAATATTGCTTTATCGTTTGACATGATGTAATCAATTTCACTTGTGAGTCCAGATGGACTTTCCCATTTCCATTTTATGTTGATCTTTTTCTTGAAACGAATTCATAATACAGAGTTCTTGTCCTTCTACAAAGTCAACCTGCCTGTCACCTCTATTGTCCCGCTCACCATTTTCATATGGGCCAGTTGTATTTTCACCAGTTCTTGCTTTTCCAATTCTGGCATTAAAGTGGCCCATCAGGATTTTATACCTACACTTTTCTTTGTCTAAAAGTTGGGTTACATCATCGAAAAATTCCTCAATTTCTTCATCTCTATAGCTTATAGTTGGTGTATAAGCTTGGACGATTTAAAGCTTAACTTTTTATTTAGCTGAATGACGCATTGGGCTAACTTGTCAGATATACTTTCAAATTTGACTACACTGTCTTTCAGCTTTCGATTGATGAGGAATGCAATTCCACCACATCGTCCATTCTCTGTACATCTGGTGTAGAGTACGTGACCAGTTGGTTCTAGTTTGATTAACTCTTCGCCCTTTCTTCGTATTTCACAGAGCCCAGTAATATTCCAAAGTATGTTGTCAAGTTCGATTAACAGTTGTTGAAGTCGGGTCTCCGTTTTCATTGTTCGTATATTAAGCGTAGCAATGTCAAAAGTCCAATGTCAGCCTGATCTAACCCAGTGATTCTTAGCATTCTCTGCTTTGGGGCAGATCTTCCCGCTGCCGAAGATAGTTTCCCTTTGGCCTCCGGGGAATGAGGGCCGTGTTTGAAGTTGTATTGTCATGTTGAAGGCATGGACCGTAATCTGCCACGCTGGTCCAATGCGGGTTGACAGATTTTGGATCATGTTAGTCTGAGGCCTCTGCCTTGATCTGACCACCAGGGATGACCCTTCCCGGAACTTGCCTTCCAGACGGCATAGCTCAAAGCTTTATTGTCCTACTCAAACCCCTTTACCACGTCAAGCTCTGATCCACAAAGGGATATATATATATATATATATATATATATATATATATATATATATATATATATATATATATATATATATATATATATATATATATATATATATATATATATATACTAGCAGAACCGGCTACTAAACTATTCAATACTGTCAAATTATTATTTACGAATAAAGAGGAAAACATTATAGTCGATGTAAAAACCCATGGGATTGACATTTGAATCTTAGGTCATAATTTGGAAGCGATAGATTAAAATTTTTGTGAGTTGATATTAAGCACAAATCAACATAAATTTTTGAATTTTATATTTTAATAATGTCATATTGAAGTATATTTTGTAATCATTGAGTAATTTACCAAGTTCTTAGTTGATAAAATATAACAATTAATTTTATAAATGAGGTAGGTAGCGTAGGTTATTCATTATTTTTAATAATTATATTTATGATATTGAATTATAAAAATTTTCAGTTTTAATTTAATTTAGCGCTACTAGGTGCACAATATTCTTGGATAATCTGTCTCTTGCTAACATAAATAGATTCGATGGTTTTCCCACATGTGGGCATGCAACATATAGTTGCCCATGGCAAAAACTTGGATTTTCAATGTCTAAGCCGCAAATGGACAGTGTTTGGCCTTGCGACCTATTTATGGTCATGACGAAAACTAAACGAATTGGAATACGTGGCAACAGGACCACTTCTCCTTTAAACTTTCTAGTCAAAATGGTTGCTTCAAGAATATTCCCAGTGATCTTTTTGATGACCAAATGTGTACCGTTGCATAATCGAGGTGGATTCAAATTACGCTGAAGAATAACAGGTGAATCAATCTTGAACCGAAGATTATGTGGTGGTATTCCGGGCATATCCAGAGAATTTAAAAATTTAATTGGAAAATTTGCGCTTTCATTTTTATCAACAACAGTGTCGATTGATTTAAAAGGCATCCGATTACCTGGCAACAACTCTTGCATCTGGAAGTTAATTTCGTCAACATCAACATTTTTGGCTGCCAAAATAGCCCGATTGCCCCAATTGCCCAAGTGATTAATTTGTATGTCCGGGAAGATACTCTCAATTAATTAATTTTTTGTCAGAACAACAGTGCAGAAATTGTCTGGCAATTTAATACATTGCGTATTTGGTTGCAGTTCTATTCTACCGTTTCCAATATATAGCAATTGTTCGGAAAATATTTGTGCCGAAGAATCATTTTGCAATCGTACGCGCATGTTTATGGTGAATCATAGTGTTTCGATACGTCGCCATAAGAACGATTGTTTTAAACATGCGTTAATCTTATCGGCGAAAGTAGAGCGAGGAATGGTCTGTCGGATATCACCAGCAAAAATCAACGGCAAAAATCAACGATATTAAAAATGTCTTACCGGTTCTACCTGGTGCGTCCAAGAAAAAAAACCGCCCTGTTCAACAACAACAGTCAGCATAATCCGATTATATATTTTTTTTGTTCAGCTGTCAGTAATAGCTCACTATTCGCGATAATTGTAGCTAAATTACCATGGTCATATTGTTTTTCTCGTTGTAAATCACTGTTAACTAAGTCGGTAGCCGTACGATCAGGTCATGTCGTACCATAATGATTAAGTAAGTAAAGTAAATTGTAAAGTAAGTAAGTCAATTTGAAATTAAAATACCTACATTTTTGATCAACACTAACGCTTCATTATACATCTCTGGCGTATAATCTATGTTTCGGCATTAGTCTGTTTGTCTAATTCGGTGCAATATGTCTTCAGTCATGGAATTTATGTATTTTTCCCATAAAGTCGATGCTTGTGGTGGATAACGTGTCGTCAAAATAATTGCCCAGTTGACGAATTTTATTCGACGTTGATTATTGCATTATTATTATTTTAAATAAATATTATTATCCTTTACATAAGAAAAAATGATAAAATTGAGTAATACTTGCACATTTTCAATTGAAAAAAAATTAAAAACGAAATTAGTTATTATTTTAGTTATTATTTTTAGTTTAAAATAATAAAGAACAAAATAATACAGAGAACAATTGAAATTCAATGAAAAAGTAATGCACCAAAAATTAAAAAAGCAAGGTTAGGCCGTAAGTAAATTTTGAAAACATGTGTGACGTGAAATGAATTGTAGCATAAATGAAACGTTTGGATTCTTAACACAGCGCCATCTATTGGATACTTACCCAATCCGGACACTAAAGAGTTGAAGCGTTATGTCGATAAACTAACTTACACACCGCTCTCTGTTAGAAACTTATGGAACTGACAGATAATTATAATCATTTGTCATATAATAAACAAATAATTTGCATTAAAAAAATATTGCGACTATAAATTGAGATAAAAGCTATCCTATTTTTCAAGTTTTATCAAACTGCACACAGCGTGCAAAATTTCTCACATTTTCATTTTTCATTTTTTCATTTTAAAATCAGTTTAGTAGTTCAGAATTTCATCGAGGATAAACAACGTGACAAGAAATTTATATATATATATATATATATATATATATATATATATATATATATATATATATATATATATAGATATATATATATATATATATATATATATATATATATATATATATATATATATATATATATATATATATATATATATATATATATATATATATATATACAACGAAACATGTGCCCTCCAATGTAAGGGATAAGTGGGGCTTCCTAGACAGAAATATATACCTATATATACCTATGTGGATCAGATCTTGACGTGGTAAAGGGGTTTGAGTAGGACAATAAAGCTTTGAACTATGCCGAACGCAAGTTCCTGGAAGGGTCATCCCTGGCGGATAGATCAAGGCAGAGGCCTCAGACTAACATGATCCAAAATCTGCCAACCCGCATTGGACCAGCGTGGCAGATTACGGTCCATGCCTTCAACATGACAATACAACTTCAAACAGGCCCTCATTCCCCGGAGGCCAAAGGGAAACTATCTTTGGCAGCGGGAAGATCTGCCCCAAAGCAGAGAATGCTAAGAATCACCGGGTTAGATCAGGCTGACAATGGACTTTTGACATTGCTACGCTTAATATACGGACAATGAAAACGGAGACTCGACTTCAACAACTGTTAATCGAACTTGACAACATACATTGGGATAATACTGGGCTCTGTGAAATACGAAGAAAGGGCGAAGAGTTAATCAAACTAGAACCAACTGGCAACGTACTCTACACCAGAGGTACAGAGAATGGACGATGTGGGGGAATTGGATTCCTCATCAATCGAAAGCTTTTAAAATAATAGAACAAAATATGACTATAATGTACTTTATTTCCACCAGCTCCATTTTCGCATACAAAATACACATTCGTCGTTCGGCTAAAAAGTTTAAAGGACTTAAAGTTTTGTGTGTTTTGCATTGCTATGAAAATAGAAGGATCATCAGCCCGTTTTTTATCCACTTCAGGATGAAGTTTTTGAACTGATTGCGATATGAGTGTCCAGGTTTCACTTCCGTTTGTCATAAGTGACAGGATACACTAATCAAGGACTTTTCCTTTCAGGCAAAGTGGGAGTTTGTTCTAAAACGCTATAGTGGGTCTGCCAAATGCCTACTAGTCACACTTAACATGCTGTTCTACCTTCTTGATGGATTTCCCTTTATTGAAATCTTTAACACAACATATATGTAGTGGTCCACCACCTTTAAATCCCTTCCTAAAATAGAATTTTTTTTGTCTACAGGAAGTTTATTGAACATAACCTGGCTCTTTTTTAGGTTAATGTTCAACCCAAATGGTTCTCCAGCCCTTAGCAGTTTCTCTGGGTCTTGTGAAAGGAGAACGATATTATTCGCGATTGTAAGATGGCTCAAGTATATCCCATTGATTTTTATTCCATCCTGTTTCCAATACAGATTACGAAATATTTCTTCTAGCCAGGCTGAGAAAAGAACAGGCGATGTAGTTTCACCTTGCCATACACCCCGCTTTGCATTAATTTCAATTTAAAAATCATCAAGGTAAACTATCTCTGTAGCTTCATCATATATCGATCCCAAAAGATCGATTGGCCCCCCTAATTGGATCCCCATTACATCGAAAAAGATTGGCTTGCTTTGAGATTAAGCCAAATGTTTTTTCATTGTCGATAAAAGCCAAGCATAGTGACATACTCTATTGGTTGTGCCTTTCTAGGGCCTGTTGTTCAATCTTGATGTGATCCATTGTACTGACTCCACTTCTGAATCTTGCTTGCTCTTTTGGCTGTGCGTCATTCAGTTTTCTTAATGTTCGTTTAGATATTTTTTTTGTGAAAATTTTATTCATTACTGATAGGAGGCTTATTGAGCGGTAGTTCTTTAAATCCTACGGTGCTTTTTTACGCATTTTGAATATACTTTTGCCAATGTTTTATGTAAAGTTTGACCACCAGCTTTTAGCATTTCAACAGTTATACTCACCTTTCCTGGAGCCTTATCATTTCTCGTCTATTCTATAATCTATAACATTTATCATTTCATCCACTAGGATATCTGACATTTCTTCTTACGTGGGCATTGCTGTATTTTACTGGCTTTGATCTTCATATAACTTTGAATAAAATCTTCTGACAACCTCTAACATTTCTGTATACACCCTGCACACTGTACTAGCCTCATTCATTAAGGCAAATATTTGCGTTCTTTTCTTTCTCCGTTTCTATTTGGTGTTGTTAATTCCGTTGTTTTCTTCCAGCTTTTTTTACACTAGCTGCATGTTGAAGCGGCGCGTCTCTTATCCAATACGTTTTCTTATAGTTTTGCAAAGTTCAACGTAATCCACAATCTCAAAAAAGCAATGATCTCGTTGGCATTTTTTGATTCTTTGAACCATCTTTCTTCTGGTGCTATTGAAGCAGTCGTTTTAAGCGTCAGATTGTTGGTGATTTCTTCATATTGATCTATTATCATATTAATCTTTAATCTTTATATTGATTCATTCATATTGATCTGTTTTATATCTCTTCTGGGCCTTATACAACAGCAAAGCGGATTAACAAAGCAATCTTAAAAATCGCTGTCACTCTCCAGCAGCTTTCTAGAATCCACTTTGTCCTTCCTTGGCCTTACTATCCGTGCTGTTTTCGACAGTTTATCATAATTTTTACTCGTACCATTCGGTAAGGATATTTTGCAACTGGACCAACCGTCTAACATGGGCTCCGAACCTCGCTCATCAGCTACCAATTATTCTCGGTCAGCATCCTCCAGGTTGTTTTAACCCCTGGTTTGTGTTTAGCATTTCTGTTTGAGTGTGACCAACATTCAAACAGTCTTCAAAAGGTATTTGACTTTACCCAGCCTAGAATTGGCGTGACGGTTGGGTGATTTTTTGTCGGGTGATTTTACACTCTTTGAGAACAAATACAAATCTACAATTAAATTGAAAAAATCTATATCATTAGCATGTACCACTGCTTTAAAGCTCTAAATCTCTAGCTCTAAATCTCAATCTAGAGTGTTTTGTTGATATGATTGTAAACAATATTATTAAATATGTAAATATTACGTATGTAAATACTATGCATGTAAATATTATGTATGTACATTTTATTATACATGATTGTAAAATTCTGTTATCAAGCCGGGACATTAAGTTAGAGTTCTGTTACACTTCTTTATAATGAATCCCGAAAACATATCATCTGGAATTGTCTGATTGACTGTGGTAATGCTATTGTTAATTGGGTTAATTGGGTTGCCAACATAGGCCCATAATTTTGAACTTTGGACTATCTATTCTACAGGTGAAGTCAGTGCCACAACCTAGAGGAAACTTTCGTAAGGCTTCTCCAACCATCTGGAAAAATATATTGGTTTCATCACGCCGAAGCATCGGAACTACAATCGTTTTGTCGGAGCTGTTCTTGTATCTGCTAAGAAACATGCGCTTCGTGGATACAGAAAAGAATATGTTCCAAGGTGGAATGAGCAATGCGAACAACTGTTTGAGGAATATAACAGAAGTGGCGACAGCAACATTGCAGATGAACGTCTTCACAATCTCAATACTGCAAGTGAAGCACGCTGATCTGAGACGACGGAAAACATACATTTTAAACATTCAAGTAGAAAGGCTTAATGTATGCTATGTAAACTGTGTGGATCCTATAGTAAGTCTGCTCAGAAGATTGGTGTCTTAACAAATCACATTGCTAACCATATAGTTAACAGAAATGTCCAGATCATCCAGCTATAAACTGCGTACCTTCAGGATCAAGAAATAATTATCAAATTTAAATACTCAGTTTCCAAACAAATATAATTTTTTCCCGCCTTTCACTCTGGACGAATTGGAGGCTTCTTTGAAACAGACAAAAAGTGGTAAAGTACCTGTGTTAATATACACCCAATTTTTTTAATCCACTTTGTGGAAAATGCAAATCACTGATTGATTCATTTATTCTCCATTATTTTGAGGACTGAGATACTTCACAATAAACCGAAGAAAACAAAATAATCACCAGATCACCATATCGGTAAATGATCATCTCCAGAATTTTAGGCCCATTCCTTGCTGAACTGTTTATATAAACTCTTGGATAGACTTAGTTAACAGAATTAATGACTCTATTCTCGAACAAGTTCCAGTTGAGCAAGCAGGATTCATACCTCATCGAACTTGCTGCGATCAAGTGCTAGCTTTGACAACTTTTATAGAAGCCAGTTTCCTATAGATACTTACGACATCTGTGGTCTCTATCGACCTAAAGGTAGCATACGATACCATCTGGTGGGAGGGGATGATCTGTAAACTGAAAGTAGTTGAGTGGCGAAAAACTGCAGATCTTATTAATTGCACGATAATCAACAGATACTTTCAGGTTTGTTTAGATAAAAGCAAAAGCAAAATACAAGGATATTAAATAATGACATGCCACAGGGCTCAGTCCTGGTCCCTCTCCTTTTTAGTCTTTTTTTTCTGACCTTCTAAATATTAGCTCAATAAAATTCTGCTACGCAAACGATATCGCTCTTGCTTGTAGATCGAAAGAGCTTGATCAAACGGAGAGAATATTCACAGAGGACTTAGCTGTTCTTAACTTTTACTTTAAAAAATGGAGACTAAATCCTAGTGCCTGTAAGATGAATATAGGTTTCATCTTAACAACAATTAAGCTAAGATTGGACCCCAGATACAATTTAACGGTAACATTCTCTGTTATAATCAGAACCTCTAATATGATGTGAGTCCAAGGAATCACGCTCAATCGCACTATATCGTACCAAAAACACCTTCAAAATACGTCTGCCAAGATAAAAACAAGAAACAATATCATCCAAAAATTTTGTGGTACAACCTGGGGGAGCTTCAATGGACACATTGCGTATGCTCTAGTGTGGATGAACAGTTGTCATACCAACCTAACTGATGCGCAACTTAACAATACTATGCGCATAATCACTAGAATAATCAGATTACCTCCTACCTACTGGCTTTCCTTATTAAGTAATATACCCGTGATTCGAATACAATACCGCATTATGCAAGAGCACCTAGAACTACCAATTCATTTAGACATACTTATTCTACGACAAAATAGACTTCGATCAAGAAACCCGCCACTTCCTGTATGCTGAACAGCTTATCACAGGTAACACCAAATTAAGAGATATTTGGAACCAAAATTGCAGAAACATTGAAAATCACCAAGAGCGAGATGGTTTAGTTAGTGTCACAGTTTTGAGTATCTCTCCTCAAAACTGTGATACTGCGGGCATCAAACTGTGGATTAAATTAAATGGAATCTGCACTGGTTGTGGTCGATGTGCTGACTCACTCTATAAATGGGGTATAGCGGAGTCTCCTAGTTGTAACTGTGATGCACTGAAACAATCCATCAGATATTAGTGATGGCATTTCATGATGGTCAACGAGGCAGCGATGGAATGGATTGTTATTTTAGATTTTAAAATAAATAAATAAATAAATAAATAAATAAATAAATAAATAAATAAATAAATAAATAAATAAATAAATAAATAAATAAATAAATAAATAAATAAATAAATAAATAAATAAATAAATAAATAAATAAATAAATAAATAAATAAATAAATAAATAAATAAATAAATAAATAAATAAATAAATAAATAAATAAATATATAAATAAATAGATACATAAATAAATAAATGAATAAATAAATAAATAAATAAATAAATAAACTTGGTCTTATCCGACTTCTTTCTCTCTATAAACATGAAAAAATGGCCGCTTGAAAGTAAATTCATATCAGATAGATTATCGCCGAGACGCAGTATGCCCAATTGCAATTTTTATATGACAATTGTTGGTCCTAATGCATGCTGATATATTTGACATCTTGAGCATGTGGAAGTTGCCATTCTTTGATTTTTATAGAACATATTTCGATTCGGTGCGCAGGGTAAATGTCACATTGCTTTGCTTCATCTACTTCAATGTAATATGTTTTTAGTTAGAGCTTATATAGGTTGGTTTATTTTGAAGTCAATGCTGGGTCAGGGTGGGAAATCACTATGTTGATGGTCACTGAATCACTGTGTGATGGAATTGTGAGAGGCATTTCTTTAATTTGAGTGGCAAGTCACTTGCCGTGATTTGGCGTGCCACACTCTAACACGGTACTGAGATATGTCAAGAAAGACAGCAGAGCAATTTCTTCTGGTATTCGGATCCTCATATAAATTTAATTAATAATTTCATGTATTCGTTTAATTTTTTATTATACATTTTTTATCTCGAATACTTCTGTATACTATTTAAACGTAACGAAGCTTTAAAAAAAATAAATAACTTTTCTATTTTACGAATAAGATTTTATAGAACATACAAAATGCTGGTAACGGTTATTTTGTGAAATGTAGAAGTTTATTTTATAAACCTTGAATCTCGGTTATACTTTTTAGTTACATTTATCTTCTCTGGATTAAATTACAAACAATGAAATATATCAGACAAACATAAATGTTCCTGCTATTTTCTTTAGGGTTTAATTTTCGGATATTAGCACTTAAAACTTTTTAACACTTATGTCAGTTTTATGAAAACGTGTATTTTTGAACTTGGACACCATATTTTTTAGTAGATTTATTTAACCAAGTCTACCAAGGGGTGATTGATGATCAGATAAAAAATCCGAGACATAATCAAAGATGTATAAAATACCTATAATTAAATACCTTTGACTTGACATAACTGATTGTAATTAATAATAAAGATTAATTGCCGCATATGAAAAAATTGGGTTCACCAGTGAATGTTAGAAGTTATTTAATTTTACTAGTATATCACTTTCTAAATATGAGAATATGTTGAGGATATAAGAATAAATAAGGGTTAAACAATAATGGAATTTAAATAGCAAACCGAATATGGTTTGGTTAGAATGATAATAATAATTATATTAATAATGATATATTAATAATCATATTAATTATAGCATTAATAATGATAATAATGATATGAATTATCATATTAATAATTATATTAATAATTGGGTGGAACAAGAAAGAGAGAACAGAAAAGATGGAACATTAATAATGGAACAGAACAGTGTTTATCGAGCAGACTGTTAAATAACAACAGACCCGATATGGATAAAACTTAAAAAAAAACAATGTTATATAGCTATAAAATAGCTATATATAGATATAGCTATTCCAAACAACAATAATCTAGTTGCACAGCATCCTGAAAAAATTCTCAAATATAAGGAGCTTCAAGAACAGATGAAAAGACAAAATATGAAGTGCGTGGAATCAATACCGGTCGTATTGTCATCAACTAGAATCATTTCAAAGAGCCTGATAAAAAACATTAATCCAAAGTTTTAATATTTTTTTATTCTAAGAAGTCTATATTGCTTGGAACAGCTCGAACCGTTCGAAAGTTTTTGACAACAATAGGAAACCTATGACATCCATCGACACCACTGCAACTGTATGGCCCAAGAACATGAAAAGAGCCCCCACAAAGCTTAATCCTTTTGATATCTAAGATATCTGGGATAAGTCAATGTTCTCCTTAGAGGTATTGCAAATGTGCCTTTAGTGTCTTTAGACTAAATCATGTTATTTATTTATTATTATTAATGATAATACCAGACTCGACCTGAACTAACCATAATGAAGTCGACAAGAGCGCGATAAACGGCTGTTTGACACAGGGGAGGTCTGTTTCCGGAGACTGGGGGCTTTATGTGTGTAATTTTGAACTAAGTGGGCACAGTAAGAACTACTAAAATATATATCGTTAATAATGCACGAGTATTAAATGACGAATGTAGGAAATGCCACGAAAAGCATGAGACTATCCAACTTATAGTAGGTACATGAAGTATGCTTTATATTCATCGTCATAACCAGGTATCCAGTATAGTTCACCATGAGCTGGCAAGTCAAAATGGCCTTATAACAGAACGATTTCTATTATTAATACATCTTAGAGACGGTACTAGATATTATATTGTTGGACACGAATAAGAAAATAGCATTCCTGATAGACCTAGCTGTTTCAAACATCCACAATTGTCAAAAGATGGCTAAAGAGAATAGGATTTGTCCAACTCTGCAAAATAAGTGGTCTTAACTTTGACCTCACCATTTGAAGTGAATCTTTTTTTGCCTTGTCGTAAGCCGGGGTTGTCTCATATGTGAAACCGCCCAGCCCGTCAAACTTCTAGTAGGATTTCGTGTATGGACAAAAAATTGCATAGCGGGCCCTTGGGCAGAAGAATTAATAAGCAGAAAATCTTTCTTTACCCTATTCAGAAACTATTCTTTACTCCATAATTACAATACATTTCTCAATTTGACTTCTAAAAAAATACCTATGTAATTAGTGATAACTGATGATTTATATTGATTTATATAACTTACAAAACATGTGTTAGGTCTGAATTAATGTTTCTAATCCCATCATTTCTAATATACTAAAATAAATTGCTAATTAATCTTGATTAAATGCGCAAGTTAAAATAAATGTCTTATTTTTTATGTCAAAGTGTTATTTTATTCACTAATTGAGAAAAGCCAGGTTTTTAAAAACAGATTTATAAATATGCGATTGAAAACAAAACTGACTGGCCATTTCAAAGATCTGGATGTTAAAATTCTAAAATAAAAAATTTATAATATATTCCTAAAAATTCTAGATAATATATATCTTCTATATAAAGAATTAAATCAATACATATTGTATTGATACAAAATTTTGCCCCATTTTTTAGAGTAGTAGAAGTAGAATTTAGAAATAGAAGTGCATTTGCAACTTAAGCCATGTAGCAACTGGATCAACAACTTGATGTGGATTCCGAACCACGGTTATCAGTCACCGACAACCTCGGTTAGCACTACCAGTTAGGCCATCAACTTTTGTTTTGTGCTGAACCATAAGTCTATGGACAAACCTACTGACTGGCCAGTGACCAACGTAGAATATCTTGCCCATCTTCGAAATGGTGTGACTGAGGCGTAATTCCTTGTCGGATTTTACACTCTCGCCCAGAAACATTCACAAACATTTAAACAAAGTCACAAACATTCATGCCGAATATGGGAACCCGCTACCGCCAACTACGTGATGCCATCGTGTCGACACAGTGGTAATAGGCCACCTCGGCTAATTTTTTAGCAGGCACATTTTTTAGAAAAAAATAAATATTTAATTTGCTAAAAATTACATTTGATCAATATAGTATGTTCGAAGACCCTTCCCCAACTCTCCATTAACTCTCCATTAAGTTTCTGGCAAAATAACTGATTCGGATGATTTTTTAGATCTTTTTTTTTATCTCAAAGAAAGTAAAGTTTTTAACATTTAAGCTGTTTTCAAGCGATCTAAATAAGCGGTAGTAGTAGGGCACCAGATTGAGAGTGTACGTTGGATTTACCAAAATATCCCAGTTGTACATCCTATTTCAGTTGTAAATATTTATGTCGAGTGACCGATGACATACTAATCAGGCCTCAGGCAGCTTCTGGTTGGTTGCTCGCTGTGATGCACCTAGTTGTGAACAGTATTTATCCGAATATGTCGTATGTGTTTCAGGTAACAGCTTATAATAAACGACTTCTACGAAATGCATAGTATAACCTTCTTTGGATGTAAACTGACTTTTGCGCAGATTAAAGGGACATTTCTGCGCTTACACCATCATTTCTTCATCATCTGTAATTTTCTGCTTTAAAAATGGATCGCCTTTAATCAGTTTCAATAGAGAATCAATCGCAAGCAGAAATTTGGTTCAATTTTTTCTCCTTTAACTCATGCGGCATCCAAGACATTAATATTGTTGATCGGTTGATTACAATCAGTTTTAATGAGCACCTATATTTCATTGCGATTAGCTTCAGCTGATCGTCCAGAACGTGGTGCCTCCCTAACATTAACATAGTTTCCACGAAACGTTCTGAACCAGTTACGGTACGTGGAATCGTCAACGGCATTCTTATCGCACACTGTATATATCCTAGTCGTTTGCGTCTGGGAAACATTTTTGCCTATTCGTAAATAGAAAAGCATAATATATCGAAAATGCTGTTTATTGTCTGCCATAACAAAAGTTAAAAAAAACTTAAAATATAGTTTTTTTATAAAAAACATCAAAACTTTACCTATGTGACGTTTTTTTCACACATGATATTTGTAAAATTGATGAGAATGCGTTTTTTGCGTTTCATTTAATTAGTTATTAAAACATCTTTTCACAGAAAAGGTCTAGTACGTCCCATTTTCAAGTATATGCTTCTCCTTTAAATCATAGAGTTATTGAAATTATTTGTACCTGACTTTGAACTGGACAATGTAGGAATTGCCACTAGACCATAGAGGGAGTATTTCCACAGTATTTTACGAACTTATAAGGGCAGTTTTATTGTTTTCTATAGTTTAATTTGTTGCTGTCTCATTTACAATACAATCAAGTGTTTAAGTCGATTTTATATAAAATGGTAAGTTCTAGTCGTCGATTTTGTAAAAATCCAACGGAAAAGTTTTGTTATATATGCCCACGATTTAATTTTAAGTCTCAAGCTAGATCTATATCGCAGGAAGTCAAAAAAGCTTATCTTTTATATTTTAAGTGTCAAATTGGTGCCAATTGGATCAAGAATAAAAGTTGGGCTCCTTATGTTTACTGTGTGAGTTATCACGTAAATTTAGTGCAGTGGATGCGTTGTGAGAAAAATTCTATGCAATTTGCTATTCCTAAGGTGTGGAGAGAACTTACTGACCATGTAAGTGATTTTTACATGGTACGTGATTAATTTGGTACGTGACCTGGGATTGTCAAAATAAAAATCGAAACTTCTTGAATCTAGGTTATGCGTGAGTCGTGTCAAACCGTTACTGCACTTTGACTCAGTATTGAATACATTGTATCATAGAAAAACTTACACCGGAACAGCGAATTAAAATTATAGACCTGTATTATGCAAATCAGCGCTCTGTGAAGCAAATGTTTTGTGCACGTTTTTCGTGCACTTAGAGCTACTTATGTTCGAAATAATCAACCCACCGAATACACTATTGCCAATACCAATTATTGGTATTGGCAATAGTGTATTATTGGATAATGTACCAGTTTTTATTATTGGATGACTGGCGACCGAATAGACGTCTAGCATGTAGTAAGAGAATGTAGCGGTAGTACATCGCTAAGTACTTGCTTGTACGAGTGCTAAGAGTGTGCATGATGACCGTGAACAATGGATTCGATGTCGGTTAGTCGCATGCAACAACTTATCAACTCTTTACGCGTGTTCTGCGTAAGGATCATGGTTTACAAGCATATAAAATCCCACTTGTAAAAGAACTAAAGTCGCCAGACCTGCGCTTGCATTAGATTTTCAGTGAATAGCCTCGGAAACAGCTCAATGAAGATCCGCTGTTTTCTCGCATAACTTTATTTGGCGATATGACCCATTTCTGTCTCGATGGATATCTTATTAACCAAAACGGCCGAATTTGGGGTGATGAGCAGCCGAAAGCAATTCAAGAACGGCCAATACATCCAGCAAAATACACTGTTGTGTCCGGTTTATGGGCTGATGGAATCATCGGGTCACATTTTGTCAATGATGAGGATACCTAAACGTAACTGTCAATGGCATTCGCTATCATAACGGACTATTTGTTATCTGAAATTCAAGCCCGTGATGTCGGCGATATCTGGCTTCAACAAGATGGCGCCACTTTACAGTTATACAGCGCCTGAAACGATGGATTTATTGAGAAATCATTTCGGTGAGCATGGATTATTTCTTTTGGGGTTACGTGAAGTCTCAACTCTACGAGGATAAGCCAGCTTTGATTGAGGCCTTGGAAGCAAACATTACGGCTGTTATTGGCTATATTCCAGTCATTAAGTTCGAACAAGTGATCGACAATTGGAACTTAATAATGAATTACCCAATTCGTAGCCGCAGCCAACATTTGACTGAAATAATGTTCAGAAAATAGATGGTATCGATTGTTCTTTCAGTTCATAATACATTTTTCACCATCACATTCAATTTTATGTGTTTTATTTCAAATATTTTTCTGAACTTCTCGATGAATCAGTTTAGTAAGCATAGTTAGTACGTTTTAGTTTTTGTCGAAATAATTTAATAAATTATAGTTCATTTCATGGTAAAATGAAATTTTAGAAACCATTATATTTAATGCATAACACATTTAACGTCTAAACATCTATATATACAAGGTATACGTCAAGCGAGTGCCGGGCGAAAGGCCAGATTATACCAGTTCTGGCAAAAATAAGAAAAAAAGAACATGTCACCTTTTTAAGTGATAAAAGGCATATTTATAAAAATCTTGAAATTCGCCACCCTAGGCTATATCTTTAGATACTGTGAACACAAATTTCACAATTTTTTAGTGTTATTTTTTATTACGTGATTCTAAATAACCATGCTCTTAATCGCAGTCACAAATCAAACTATGAACGTTGGTAATTTAGTAAAAAAAAGTTTCATTAAGTCGTGGTTGAAAAAATTATGTCAGCTAACTGACATGAAAGTGTCGAACTTCATCTTTAAATAAAAATGTATTACACTACTCTTGGCAAGTTATTTCAAAAGATGGCCGATTTAGTCAATATTTCAAAATGGTACAACAATTGGCACTTTTCTTTTCTCAAATATTATTATTCCTTATTTTCTTGCTACTTATAGCAACTACATTTCCTTTAGGACCACACACCCTTTAGGAACACATTTCAAAAAACTCATACCAAGATAAAAAATACTTTTTTGTGCTTAAAAATGTACTTCACCAGTGTAAGTGAGATGAACAGATTTGATAGAGTGAGATAGATAGTGACGGTGTTCGCTGCCACCTTTAAGGTGGTCCATTTAGTGAAGATTTCAAAATGATACAACAATTGGCATTTTTCTTCTAAAAAGAACATTATTTCAAAAAAACTCAAGCCAAAGGCAATGTATGTGAGTCAGATTATTAATTGGCAAATGAAAGAAATTATTGTAATAGTTTTATATATCACAATATTTTTCTTTCAAACTAAAACAAATGCTCAAATTGTTTGCATTCGTCATGAATACATGCCCTGCGTCGCCTCAGCAAAGATCTCTTTACTAGTCGTGCGAATCTCATTGCACGCAGTTTGGCTAGATTTTGTATTGGTTTGAACACACTTTTTTTACAGCCCAAGTAAAATAAATCAACGCTGTTCAGGCCCGGACAACGAGAAGGCCACTCAATTGAACCACGACGCCCAATTTTCTTTTCGGGATACTGTCTGTTCAAATAATCCTGTACATCACCAGCATAATGCGCCGGGTAACCATCTTGTTGAAACCACATTTCTCTGTAGATATTGAGTGTTACATCTTCTAACAAACTTTAAATTGATACCGAACCGTGTGCCAACTATTTAAGTTATGCAAGTTTAAGTAACCGTCTTTTTTAAACGTCGATTCGTCAATCAATATAATTTTGTTTAGAAATTGCGGATCTTTACGTTTTCTCGTCACCATTGCTCTGCAAAAATCGATTCTGGAAGTGTAGTCACGATGTAGCAAACGGCGCCACTCTTCTCTCTTTATCTCACTCTATCACATCTGTCCATCTCACTTACACTGGATTTTTGAGCACACAAAATTATTTTTATCATGGTATACGTTTTTTGAAATGTGGTCCTTTTACAAAAAAAATCAGCAATAATATTTTTTGTAGAAAGAAAAGTACCAATTGTTGCATCATTTTGAAATATTGACTAAATGGGCCATTTTTTTAAATAACTTACCCAGGGTAGTGTAATACATTTTTTTTTAAGATGAAGTGTCAAAGTTAGCTGACATAATTTTTTAAACCACGACTCAATGAAACTTTTTTTATATAAATTAACAACGTTCATTGCTTGATTTGTCCCTGCGATTAATGGTTATTTAGGACCACGTTATAAAAGTAACATAACCATATACACATTCTTCATGGTATGGTATATGTAGGCGACCTGATGAGTCTGAACCTCGAGAGACAAAATATATGTCATCCAGTTGAAGGGATAGGTGGGGCTCCTTCCCGGTCAAGCAACCAACAAAAATTTTCATATATATATATATCTATATATATATATATATATATATATATATATATATATATATATATATATATATATATATATATATATATATATATATATATATATATATATATAAGTATATATATAATATCGAGCTTTTTTCATAATAATGTATAAAAAATATGCTTTTAAAATTTTTTGACAACTAAAAGATCATTTTCCCCGAGATACTGGCAAATTGCGCATAAGGTTGCTCTCCTGTTCCAGGACGCCAAAAATTTACCGCCAGTTTTCGCTCAAACACCGTCCTCATCGGCCAGAGAAAAACTATTTTCCGCAAAGCGCGCATTCCCGTCGAGTGCGGATCGCGATTTTTCCTTTCACTTTTTTTATTGTCGGCAGAAGACGTTTTCTGCTGCTTCACATCCGTTAAAATATTTTAATAATGAATGCTTGAATGAGACGTCGCTTCAGATAAGCGCTTTACGGTTTCGAGAGATTGTGTATTTGTAGTGTAAAAAACTGTAGCAGTTAAAAGCAAATAGAGGATAGCTATTGGTTTAAATTTGGCGTGTGTGCTTATTCAAACAGTAAAATTTTAAGTTTTTCAAGTAAATTGTGATTATAGACTAAAATATTTATTTTAGAAAATCACGGCTTTTGTTAAAATTCTTCAGGTAAGAATTTGATAATTAATTGAATTGGTTTTATTTATGAAGATATGCACATCCATTTATAAATATATATATATATATATATATATATATATATATATATATATATATATATATATATATATATATATATATATATATATATATATATATATAATATATGTTTCTATATATATATATATATATATATATATATATATATATATATAATATATGTTTCTATATATATATATATATATATATATATATATATATATATATATATATATATATATATATATATATATAATATATATGTTTCTAAATTATTCCGGGTGTTGAGGAAGGATGTATTCGTGAAAATATCTAACATCCGAATCCGTCCTACTTGTGCTTAGGCCAAGTATGGCATCTAAAAACTGGGGATATGCACATATTTATAATATGAAGAAAGTCCTTAAAATCCATTAGGAAAACAATTGTATTTTTAAAAATGTTTAAGTCGAAATATTATAGGTAAAAAATATAGTTCGTTATATTTTGTTTTAGACTTTCTGCAATCCTCTTTGTTCTGTTGTTTCTCATATTGTTTACTTGATTTATGAATTATAATTATTCTTATTTCGTATCCCTTTTATTTCCAGGCTTTAATATTTTTTTTTATTTATACCTGAAGTATGTATCTAGTAGACAGTTTAAAATAGCGGATTTCATTATTTCTTACTAAATTTACAGATCATTCAGAAATATGAACGACGATCAAAAACGACTACTTCATCTATTGAAAGTCACTGTGGTATAATAATTAATCACTTGATTAGAAGAGTGCTAGCTACTTTAATGAGTAGATCTAGATGATATACCAATTAGAGTTCCATAATTTTTCTTTACTTTTAATTCACAATGATTTCTATGTAGCCAATAGCATAATTTTAATTGCATTTTTGAAGAGTGCAAACATTAAAGACCCATTCCTTACTTCTAAGCCATAATATATTTTCAGTGATATTATGTCACGAAAAATTGAGGTAATATCTTTTCCACTATACTTTTTTTTGCCAAATTCATATTCTGAAACGATAAAAATGTGCAACTATTTTTTTCTCAAATACCGTGATCATTGGCCAGAAAGAAACTATTTTCTACAAAGCGTGCTTTCACGAATTTTCTTTACTTCCTTTATTTGTAGACAAAAGCGGCATTTTGATGTTCCACGCCCATTAAAAAATTGTAAAAATGTAAAGTTGAATAAAATGTGTACGTGGAAACAGTTTTTAACAAATACAGGATTGTGGTTAGTTTTTTTCGAATTTAAATTAGGTGTTTGTGATGTTCAAAATTATAACAAAATAAATATAATAATGATGATAATAATAATCTTAATTTATATAACACATTAGGATGTGTTGTATAAATGACATACACACTCTATGTTTCTTACATTCTATCTACTCTCTATTTACAAATATTTTTTAAATTTCTTATATTTTTTAATTCTGCTGGCAGAACCATTTTCTCTAGAGCATCGTTGTTTCTCAACCGGGGGGTCGCGACCGCTAGGGGGTCACGTTTAGGAATATGGAGAGTCGCAATGTGTCCACAGAATAAAACCTGTATACAAAACATCCTTTTATTAAACAACTGTTAAAAAATTAAATATTACCAGGTCATAACTGCATAGTATAATAAACTTAAACAAAGTAATAGCCAAAATTGTTTAAAATAATAATTTAATGCTACGATTGATTTAGTTTTTCACTTAAAAGTTTTTCTATACATGAGTCATTATTGCAATTATACATAGGCAAATTATTTTCCAGTGGAAATAGATGATTTCTATATTTAGTTTTTAAAGCCATCATAAACGAGAAGTTTTTTTCGCATAATTAAGAAGTAGTGTAGGGAATCAATGTTTCCAAACTTCCGTTACTCTGCTTTCGTATTCACATCGCCATGCAAGTCAAAACATATTCAAATCTTCAGTAAAAAATTCTAGTTGTCGAGTTTTGTTGGTCGATATTTCAATAAGTTGATTATGAATCTCAATAGGTAATTCAGCAGCTGCAACAATATTTTCATGAAACGGATTGAGACAAATCATCGTTGCTATCTGGAAAATATTCCAGAAACTCAATTTTTAATTCGGGCAAATGCGTTTTCATGCTCTCCAACACGCGATCAATAACAGAATTTTCTAAATCCATATTTTAGGTAATATAATCAGAAGTTAAAGGAATGCATCAAAATTAAATTTTTCAAGGCGTATAATCCAAATACCAATCTTCTTGATAAAGGCATTGCCTTTGTCTGTCATTAGTAAAATGTTTTTGTTACGGTCTTGTAAATTTGTATTCAAGTCATTCAAATGTGAAAATATATCACTCAAGCCAGCCAACAGTAATAAAGTTTCTCTGTCTTGTAAAAACTTTAAAAATGAACTATTTTTATCTGTAAAAAGATTTTCAATTCATCTCGCAATTCAAAAAACTCCGTTAGAAATTCTCCTCACGACAACCACCTGACTTCAGTATAGAAAAGTAGTGAGTCGTATTTGACACCCATTTCTTCGCACAACGTGCAAATAAATCTAGTCTGCAATGGTCGGCTTTTAATAAAATTAACAATTTTTACGACTTCTGACAGAACATTTTGAAAATTAGCTGGCATTTTTTTTTGTAGCAAGCTTTCGGACTTATCATCACATTGACGATATTAATGGCAGCGGGTAAAATGAGCTTTTCCACAATTGTGTGGGGCTTAGATTCTCTGGCCATTGTTAATGCTACTAGATAGGATGCTTAAAATGCTGCGGTCTCATTACGGCTTGACTTGTTGATAGGAATTTGTTGATAACTTTCAAGACGAGTGATCCACGCTGAAAAAATTTTAATGGTTTATTTTGTAAAGATGGGTGTTTTGTTTCCAGATGTCGGGCTAATTTTGAAGGCTTCATTCTTTCCGCCGACATAATATGATAAGAAACAACACATTACAGCTTGTCATCCAAGGCAATGAATTCATATTTTAAATATGTTTCATTGTACAATCTAGTCTTTTTTTTTACTGTTTCATCAGACGTAGATGGTAATAGATAGCATTTCGTTTTGTCATAAGTTTGTCCATTTTATTTAATGTTATTAATTTATTTTAATACCAAACTGTTATTAATTTAATTAACACTGAGTGAGAGAAGAAATAGTAATATTTAACACTGAACGAGAGAAGCAATCCTAGTACTTGTTTCGTAAAAATCTCATTAAAATCAAATTAACAATGAAACTCTTCGTCTCGTTCCTTTGTTTTTATTACCAAAGTGCATAGTTTGTACGTACCTGTATAAGTGCGCTCGGAATAAATGATCCGTCTCGAATGCGCGGGTGGATGGCGCGATGTGAGCGGGCGGGTCATTTTACAAGTGCGTGCAAGTACAAGGTATAAGTTTGAACTGGTAAAAGTAATATAAGAACAAGGGGTTACACAAGTCTTGTAGTTCGGTATTTGGGCTGTGTGCTGTATTACGGTATAAGTATAACAGCCCATTCACACATACATCCGTCATTGGCGATTCGTCATTTAAACGTCACAAAGACAAATAGATGATTGGCTGTTTTTCCGATTCGTAAGCGTGTGAACATGCTTGGATTAGTTTATAAGCTATTTAAAAATAAAAACGAATCTCCATAAATCATCATGCTGAAAAAAGGACGAATCGTCGCCGTGTTAATCGCCCGATGAAAAATGCTGATAAACATCAAATTAACATATTCTAGTGAGGGGAACGCAACGGTTTTTACTTAACTTTTTGGCTATAAGTTTGTGAAACGATGCCCTAGAGCGAATGTTACATTAATGTATTTCGAACCTATTCGTGATCTTGAGAATCACGAAAAAATCAGAATATAGTTTTAATTTATAAACATATAATCAATTATCTAATATAGTAGTTTTTTAGCTCGGTTCTGTTATTAAAATGAGAGTATCGTAAGTTGGGCTGGGCTCCACAATCTCATGTGGAACACATAGCAACCTGCGTCTCCGCCGAAATGAACATTTTTGTTTGGTGCTTGACCGGGAATGAGCCCCACCAATCCTTGCAATTGGAGGGCACATGCCTCGCCCCTCGATGTTCAGGCCCGCCAGGACACCGACACACTCTCTCCCGCCATGAACAGGAAGACCCCATCCAGAGTCAGCAACCCACATTCTCGCCGACTGTGGACTGTGGAACAAAAATGTTTATTTGGGCGGAGACGTAGGTTGCGGTGTGTTCCACATGATATTGTCGAAACCAGCGGTTGGGTGTATTTGACATTCAACTAGTGTTGTCTCATTGGACGCTGTCCAAAGAAATCTAGCATTACATATATTAGTCATCCGATGGGAAGTCGGCGAGTGTGGGTTGCTGACTGTGGATGGGGTCTACTTGTTCTTGGTGGGCAACATGTATTGGTGCCCTGGCGGGCCTGAAAATCGAGGGGCGAGGCATGTGCCCTTCAATTGCAGGGATTGATGGAACTCATTCCCAGTCAAGCACCTAACAAAAACGTTCATATATATATATATATATATATATATATATATATATATATATATATATATATATATATATATATATATATATATATATATATAGTTCATTCAAGGAAATAATGGTTGCACGTCATCAAAATTTATGACACATACACATAACAATGTTGCCCCATCAACACCAAAATACCCACACTTTGGCATTTGTATGATCGATAAAACTGTATATGAAAAAGTAACACGAAAAGTTTTTTCTTTAAAAGTTTTAATCAAAAATCTGTTTCGAAACTTCTGCTTGTCAACATTGGGGCTTTTTATTTTGTTCACACAAAGTTTAATTATTCAGTGTCACTAAAACAGCTTTCAGCATCTGAATCGCTGTTCAGGTAAATTATTAAAGGATTAACTTCTAGTTATCAAGTGCTTTTTAACGATTTGAGCATTTTTGAATCTGTTCTTCTGTATGTCATGCTGTTTATCCAGATCTGTGCTGAAACTGTTGATAAAGCTTCTTTCCGCATATTCAAACAGTTATCAATCGTTCTTTCATCTCGACTTATATGAAAAACGATTTTCTACATAGCGTGCCATCACGAATTTTCTGTAATTTTTTTATTTGTAGACAGAAGCGATGTTGCGGAGTCCCACGTCCTTTAAAAGATTGTAAAAATGCACATTTGAACAAAACGTGTACGTGGCTCGACATAAATGCTTTTTGAATTAGGAAACAGTTTTAAAAAAATACAGGATCGAGTTAGTTTTTTTCTTAAAAGTGAAATTTATATTTAGTGTTTGCGATTTTCAACTACAACAACTTTAAAATTTACATTGAAATTGTGATTATCCGCAAAAAGAATATTTTTGAAGAATTGTTGGATAAGTTTAAGATTCTAACACAATAAGTGGTTATCGATTTAACCCCCGTAATACCACTCCCCACGGCCTGCTAATTCCTTGTTTGTGTTTAATTTTACAATCTCGAGAAGCTTGCTAGCTATCTAGCTTTGCTTAAGTATCTAGCTTTGTCTAGCCTGGTTATTGGCGTAACTGAAGGAGATTCTTCGTCGAATTTGAACTCTAGTGTTCTCTCTAGTTTCTAATATTCATACCGTGGCCTAGCATTGAATCTACAACGTCATACTAACATTTTGATGCCTTTGTTGAGGTTATTCAGAAAATAATTTCCAGCTAGTCGCTTGCAATTGCTAATTATTTTGAATATTTGGTTTGACTGCGAAAGGAATTGTTATTATCTATGTAAATTTTGATATTTTTGAACTTTAGTTATTAGTTGAAAATATTTCTAATGTCTTTATAAATGTATTTTCAAAAATATATTGATATAAAAGAAGAATAATTCCTTTAGAATAGATAATTCCTATATGTATATTCCTACAGAAGGATAATTCCTATTTAATATATCGGATGAATAACACCACAACCACAACTTAGCGATGCCATTCAGGAGAATTAGGAACTTTTATTCACTTCAACGGTTTTCCCAATAAATTATTGATTTTATTTAAAAGAGAAATTTTAACTTTGATTGGTTTTGCATTGTCCTTTGAATGGTTTACGATTTTTTAAGGTCATCTTTTAATTAGTCTCAGTGCTCCTTTGAAAAGTCCTAATGTTTACATATTACTGCAGTAGGATTTTTTTAGAGAAAGAAAAAAGAAAATAGTTTATGTAATTTTTTATTTAATCATTATATAAGTACCATTATTATTTATAACTTTTTGCTATCCTAGTGGTACTGCCTTTTCGTCAAAAGTTAGCATTTCTGCCAAAAAATGTTAATTGGTTGTTTTTCACCTTTCTTTCCGCCTTAAAAGATTTCTGATTTAAACAGTTTTGGACGAAACGAAACATATAGTAGTCTGAAACATCACAACTGAAGCTTATCAATTTTTGTTGGGTCCTGATTGAAACGTATGGTTGATTGTTATGATGAAACACGACGCTTTTTCTGTTTGTTAAATCTGGCCATGTTTTTTCAATTGCCTACATTTATCAGATCAAATTGTCAACAGTAGAGTTCGGTATTGATGGATTAGTTGCTTGGAAGAAACTTAAAGTACATGCACCTCTTCTAATTCCATCAAATGCAAAGCTTAATATTCTTCGGATGAAATCTGTCTTTCGTCGTGACTTAAAACCGCTGACCCTAGCAAGCACCATAATTATTTTTCTTGTACGTTGTTGTACACAATCTACTTTTCATTACCAGTTACCACCTGCTTCAGAAATAGAGCCTTACAATTTTTTTCAGTAAAAGATCACACATGAGATTCGGTTCAGCGGATTTCGCTCACGAAGTTCGTGAAGGATCTACACATCGCATCGGCAGACGTAGATTTTTTTCCAGATGGCCAAAAACGATTAATTTTCTAGAATTTAACTTATTTTCTATCTTACGGACCGTAGTGTGTAGACCTTTGGTTATTCTGGCCTTTATTACACGTCAAAATCTCCGCCCCTGAACCGACAAATTCACTTTTGCATCCCAACAATACTTTCTCCGTAAACGGCATAAATCTTGATTTTTTTATGGACAACATACTTTTCCTTCTTGAAATAAAGCGGCAGCTAAATAAGCATAATGTGGCATAAAGTTATCGATCGACATTTTCTATTGGACTCAACTTAACTAGCAAAAGGTAAATCAGAGCGAATATGAAGTTAAACATTTTTAATACCACAGCAATTAATAATTCGTACATAAATATTACTAATCCAACACAGATTTTTGTTTACAAGTCATAAAAGAGCAACTAATGGAAAATCCCTACGAATTTTTCGGACAACCCGACGGTTGCATAATCACAGGTCGATTTGATTTTTGTAACATTGATGAGGATGCTCTTTTTGCGTTTCACATTTTTACACCATTGAAATTATTTGTGTCTGATTTTGGACTGGACAATGCAGGAATTACTGCAAGCCTGTAAAGGTAGTATGTCCACAGTATTTTACGAACCTTTAAGGACTGCTTTATTGTGTTCTATAGTTTAGTTTGTTTCTGCCTCGTTTACAGCACAGTCGAGTGTTTAAGTCGATTTTATATAAAATGGCAAGTTCTAGTCGCCGATTTTACAAAAATCCATTGGATAAGTTTTGTTATATATGCTGACGATTTATGTTAAAGTCACAAACTAGATCTTAGATCTTAGAAGATATCCCAGAAAGTCAAAAAAGTATATCTTTTATATTTTAAGTGCCAAATTAGAGATCAAGATAAAAGTTGGGCTTTTCATGTTTGCTCTGTGAGTTTTCATGTAAATTTAGTACAGTGGATGCATCGGATAAACAATTCTGCAGTTTCTATGATGTGGAGAGAACCTACTGACCATGTAAGTGATTGCTACTTTAAGTGATGCAAAACTAAAAGAAAGCATAATTATTCGACCTCAAATTCGACCTCAAAGGAAGCTGCTAGGTGATTTCCGTTTTCAAGAAATTAAATGAGTAACAATTGGTAGGTTGGAAGTGTTTTGTAAGTATAGTGAAATATAGTTGTAATATTAATATATATAATTTAATAAATTATTATAATTTTTTTTTATAATATTTTTTAATATAATATTTTAATTATTTTATATTATTATTATTATTATTATTATTATATTATTTTATATTATATTATTATTATTATTTTTAAAATAATTTTTTTTTATAATATTTTATAATAATTTATAATTTATTTATTATAATTTAATAAAGTTGTGTTTCGTTGAAAAGCATCCAAAATCTAATTTTATTAATGTTGTGTTTAAGTTTTTCATAGTTTAACAGATTTTTAAAGATTAATAACCCAATTGAATGAGAGAAAAATAAATTCGGTGTTAAATATGCTTGACATGATACATAACAACTGTTATTTTTAGAATAATTTCTATGTATTTTCAAGAAATCTTTGACAAATCATGTCTACGGATTGTTACACTAAGGGAAAATAACTGGTGTCATCTATTATTTGGCGGCGTTAATCCCTCTATATATTTTAGAGAAAAAGGAAAGAGCAAAATAGATAAAAAAGTTGTGAGACTTTCTTTAATATATAAGAGCTAATTATAGACGACGTCATACAGAAACAAAGGCAGAATTGCGGCCATAGAAATGAGGTTTTTCCAGAAATTAAATAATATAAGAACAAGGAAACATAAAACCGATAGGAACAATAACTAAAGAAATATTAATTGATTGGTAAAGGCATAAACAGAGAATGAACATCGCAGAATAACTAGGCAAGTGTAATTGGCGGACTTACGTAGGACTCTTGGAAAAAAATGTAAAGAAAGCTAATTAAAAATAAATTGTATAAATCTATAACCCGACATCTAAAGCTATACAGAGTTCAGTTTAAATAAAGAAATAAATGTAAATCGTGAAAGTTTTCATGGATTAAATAACAGCGCGGGTTAAATTAATTGCACGGGTCAAAAAATTTTAACTTTTTTGAGGTAATATTGATGAAAATAGGTTTATATGAAGTATTTTGTAATCTTAAATTCGAAAATGATAGCCTTATACTATAACACGAACAGTTTTTTTATGTTACAGAGGGACGGTGATGTGGAAAAAAAGTAGACGACATATTTTTACAATCTAATATTTATTTAATATAAACATGTAAAACGTGTTAAATGCAAATAAGTTATTGAGGATTACCTGAATAAAAAATATATTACCTGACATGTCATACAGCGACAACATTTTTTTTTCTCTATTTCCTTTTCCTTTAACTTTTTCCTCTTTTGTTCTGTAGCATCATCTCTTTTTAAAAATTAACAGTAGTCACCCAACATAGATGGGTTCCAGCGTCTCTGGTATCTTGCTTCCATCGTCCTGATGTCCTGGTGAAATCTCTCTCCTTGTTCGTCGCTTACTGCACCCAAATCAAAAAAAAATCCAAATGGGAAAGTAAAAAAATGTATTTTCAAGGACATGAGAAACTATTGTATTGATATGCTTTCAAGAGTTCATCTATGAAGTTTTTATGGTTTTAATATCTATTGTTGCCCAGAAATCTTTTCACTATACTTACAAAATCCTTCTAAGCTGCCAACTGTTTCTCATTTAATTTCTTGAAAACGGAAATCACCTAGAAGCTTCCTTATTTGACGTCGAATAGTTATGCTTTCTTTTAGTTTTGCATCACTTAAAGTAGCAACCACTTACATGGTCAGTAGGTTCTCTCAAAACCATAGGAACTGCAGAATTGTTCTTGCGATGTATCCACTGTACTAAATTTACATGACAACTCACACAGCAAACATGAAAAGCCCAACTTTTATCTTGATCTCCAATTTGGCACTTAAAATATAAAGGATAGGCTTTTTCGACTTTCTCGAATATAGATCTGGCTTGTGACTTTAAAATAAATCGTCAGCATATATAACAAAATTAATCCAATAGATTTTTGTAAAATCAACGTCTAGAACTTGCTATTTTATATAAAATTAAACTAAACCACTTTTATATAAAATTAAACTAACCCACTAAAAACTAACTAAAACACTCGACTGTACTGTAAATGAGATAGAAACAAACTAAACTATAGAAAAAAATAAAGTAGTCCTTGAAGGTTTGTAAAATTCTGTTGAAATATATATATATATATATATATATATATATATATATATATATATATATATATATATATATATATATATATATGAAAAACAGTAATTTTTCATCCGTACTTCCACGTACCTCTGCTCGCCTCAAATCAGTCGCCGTCACCATGCCGAGACAAGTACCTCCCAGGACCGGTTTCTAGCCTCACAGCCGTCATCAGCTGGGCTCGAGCTCAACGCAGTGAGACGGCTGAAACGAAACGAACAGAGCAAGACCAAGTCAACTGGTCATATCGATGGCGGGTCGCAATCTCAATGAAACTCGCGCCATCCTACGGTGAATGTTCGCGGCAGTCAAAAACTACGCGACACATTCTTCCCACGACCTTGGATGTAGGTACAAGGTTTGCTCAAAAGATAGCGTAGTGGGACCGTGGAGAGAGATATTTGAAAAACAGTAATTTTTCATCCGTACTTCCACGTATATATATATATATATATATATATATATATATATATATATATATATATATATATATATATATATATATATATATATATATATATATATATATATATATATATATATATATATATATATATATATATATATATATATATATATATATATATATATATATATATCGTGGATTCTCTTTCTCTCCTCCGTCCACTTTATTCCCGATCTCCTCAAAACTTCGCTCTCTGATGCAACGTTCCACATATGTATTTTGTTTCTGTACGTTCTTCTATCCTCAATCTCTGTCTCTGTGTCATTTGTGCCTTTCCCAGATCAGCTCTGACTTGTGTGATCCATGGTACTGTTGACTTGGCTCCTTGTATGTATGTAACAATTCTGTTGGTGAGTCTTGTCGGTGGGAGTCTACTGATATGTCCATATAATTTCAACTTTCTTTTTCTTATGCCCGCTGCTACGTTGGACATTCTATCAGTTGTCTTTCGAGAATGTAGTCTGTATCCTTCTTCTGTCAGTTTTGGACCGAGAATTTTCCTCATAATTTTGCGTTTTTTTTTAGTATGTTTTCTATGCCGCTTTTTGCATGAAGTGTAAATGTCTCGCTTGCGTATAGTACTTCTTCTTTGATTACTGTGTTGTAGTGTCTTATTTTTGCGTGTGGAGAGGCATTTCTTATTGTAGATATTGTGTGTCTTGCCGTATGCCCTCTTCATTTTCTGTAATCGAGTCTTCTGTCCTATCTTCTCTCCTCCTGTGGGTTCGAGGATCTCACTCAGGTATTTGAAGTGAGTGACCCTATTTATTTTGCCGTATTTGGTGTTCAAATTTTGAACATCTAATTTTGAGCAGAAGAATTCGGTTTTTTGAAAGGAGATTTGTAGGCCAACTTCTTCTGCACATTCCTTGAGGACTTCAATCTGTTTGGTTGCTCTTTTTTCATTGTCTGCGAGTATGGCTAGGTCGTCTGCGAAAGCCAGGCATGATATTTCTATGTTGTTTTTGGATCGTCCGAGTTGTATTGGTTTCCAGTGTCCTTGATTTTTCAGTTCTTTTTCCCATTCCCTTATGACTTTGTCCAGGACCAGATTGAAGAGGGGTGGGGATAACCCATCTCTTTGGCGTACTCCAGTTTTAATCAGGAAGGATTAGCAAATTTCCCCTATAAATTTTACTTTAGAGGTTGTGTCAGTCAGTGTCTGCTTGATTAATCGTAGTATTTTGGGGTCGAGTCCTTGTTCTTCTAGGATGTTGAACAAAGATTTTCGGTCGATGCAGTCGTATGCTTTCTTGAAGTCCACGAACGTGCAGATAATCGGGACGTTCCTGATAGCTTTGTATTTCAGTATAGTTTTTAGGTTAAATATTTGTTCAGTGCATGAGCGAAAGCCTGCCTGGTACTCGTCAATTTTGTGTTCTAATTGTTCTTGTGTTTTCTGGAGAAGGCATGCTGAGAGGATTTTGTAGGTGACTTGTAGTAAGGAGTTTCCTCTGTAGTTGTTCACATCTGTTCTGTCTCCCTTCTTGTGCAGCGGGTGGATAAGAGCACATTTCCAATCATCTGGTAATTTTTCTGTTTGCCAAATGTTCGTGATAATTTGCGTAAGTTTCTGCAGTGAATTTGGTCCGAGATTTTTCAATAGTTCCGGGGTGATACCATCTTCACCGGATGACCTTTGTGGTGTGTATCCACGGATTTCTTTAAATAAAGTCTAAAAAAAATACAAGTCTCTCGTGTTATAATTGCGGAAATTCTTCTCTATAGAGTCTAGTTGTTCCTTTATGTACTTCCTCTTAGTTTGCCTGATAACCTTTGCGGTCTGTTTTCTAGTCACGTCAAACGGCTGTTGACTTTCTGGAGATTTTTTTTTACCAAGGGTGTCTTGCGTTCTTTTTCAATGGGATCACTTCCTGTGCTTTTTGTGTAATTTTTTCCATGTATCTGCTTGTTCCTTTTCCCATTCCTATATTATATTGGATTCCTTGATCTTTTTTGTGTCGAATTTCTGTGATGAATGTGCTTTCTTGTGATGAATTCTCCATGGGGTGAACTTGACGTTGATTCGTGTTAGGTAGTGGTCTGAGTCAATGCTCGCGCCCCTTGGACATCTTGGATCTCTCTTTGTTGTGGGTATGAGATCGCAACGTGGTTTATCTGGAATTCTCCAATCTGTTGAATAGGCGATCTCCATGTCTTTTGTTTTCGTGGATATTTTCTTAGGGATGTTGACATGATCTTAAGGTTCTTTTGTTGTCATAGTTCGATGAGTCTTGTGCCGTTCTTATTGGTAAATTTGTGACCGGGGAATTTGCCTCCTGTTTACTGATGGATTTTTTCTCTACCGATTTGTGCGTTAAAGTCGCCCAGTAAAGCTTTGACGTCATCCTTTGGGACCTTTGCCATTACTTTCTCTAGTGTTGTCCAGAATTTCTCTGTAGACTTGACGTTTTTCTTGTTGACGTCGTTTGGGGGGGGGGGGGGGGGGGGGTATGTACAAAGATTATGATGTCTTTTTTATTCCCGCACTATGTGCGCATTATCATTACTCTATTATTTATGGGCGTGATTTACTTAACAAAGTTAACTGTCCCTTTATGTACCACAAAGGCCATGCCCAGAAGCGAAGAGCCCCTGGCGCCTCGTTATCTGTCCTGCTTTTGAATATGCGATAGTTCCCATATAAATATGCGATAGTTTTCTGTCAAGTTCTGAAGTTAGGTTGTGAAGTTTTTCTGGTTGGATCAGCGTGTTGATGTGGAAGGTGCCAATATATATAGGTGTTTTATGTGGAAATTTGCCGGAAAGCTCCGACTTATTTTGAGATCCTGAAAGTCAGGTTCCCCAGAATCCGAACACCCGATTGCCGTCTGTCGACGGGTGGATTTGTTACCACCTGGGGTATCATTGTTATTATTTGCACGAGTCATGGTTGCTTATAAGGTTATGGGTCCAGTGTTTCCACTGGGAGTTTAGAACCAGGGATTTTTAGTTCCTGGAGCGTAGTGTACGGCCGCACCCTCTGGGTGAACAGACGCCGACCAGGTTGCCGGTGGTTGCCACTGCAGACGCGATCTGGTTTTTTTCTGCCATAGCCCTGTTAGATGTCTGTTCCTGAAATAAACGTTCGAGTTCAGCTGTTGTTCGCTTCCTGCGACGTGAACGAAGGGTTAGAGCTTTAAGAATATATATATATATATATATATATATATATATATATATATATATATATATATATATATATATATATATATATATATATATATATAGGGTATTTATATATATAGGGTATTTACGCCAGTGGTACTCCGAATATTGTGATCGATATTTATTTTAGACATTTTTTAAATAAAAATAACAATAGCATTGTTTTTCTGATAACATTGGCTTTTCGATTTTTGCACATTCCCTTGATATTGACATTTTCACAGTATTTCAGTTCTTGAACAATGTCTAGAAACATGATTTTTCATTTTAATACATTAAAAGTCATTTGTTACAACACGGCTTTAATCAAAGTGAAATCGCGGAAATTGTAGGGGTTTTCCAGAGTGCTGTATCGAAAATTTATAAAAAAATTCTAAGAGACAAATGACATAAAGGATGGCCTCAGACGTTGTAGGAAACCATGTACAATAGCTGCACAAGGCCAACAAATATCAATGATAGCTCGAAGAAATTGTCTGGAATCTATAAGTGGTATATCAAGGGAGCTTGTTTGGCTTGGCGTAGTAAATGTTTCACGACAAACGATAACACGCAGACTGAAAGCGATAAATTTGCATCGTAGAAGACTTTAACGTGTTCCCAAACTAACCCTTCAGAAACAAAATGTAAGATAGCAATGGGCTCTAGAAATGGTCGATCATAGTTCTTACTGGAATAACGTGATGTTCTCCAATGAGATGAGAATTGGCTTGGTTTCTGATTCACGAAGAACATTAGTTTGGAGAGCTCTAGGTCGACAAGCCCGATTAGAAATAGGATAACCACGTATTCCATATGAAAGTGGGATCGTGATATTTTGCGCCTCGTGCAATGTTGGGTATGAAGAAGGCACTGTGCGCCGAATTGATTTCTTAAATATATTGGAAATTTGGAACTAAGTTTTATTTAAATCTATGTTGTGGCTAGTTTTATATATATTATATTATCTCAGCTGAACCACAGCTCAGATAGGGCTTTTCGTGGTCAAAGAAGAAGATGTAAAAATAGGCTGAGTAGATTTTTTTGTTACCAAAGGCTCATTCATAATACCGAAGAGGAATATAGTAACTGTCTCAAAAATGGGTTGCAGTCATCGAAATAACGGCTTATATTTGTAAGAATAACCTCTAGATATACATTGTATAAACAGTTAATAATTTAATACTTTAAACGCAAATGCTTTTGTAACACTCTAATATTTAGGAAACTAACTGAAATTATATGTTTTAGAAAGTTAAAAGTCTTTAACGATTTAAAAGATGCGAGGTTCTGAGATGTGTACGAAAATATCGGAACAGTCAAATGTAATAATAATTCATACGGTCTTTTTTTTAATTACGGACGAGTACATTTGTAAGTTTCAGCGATACTTTTCAACTTTTTATCATTTCTTTTTCAATCATTTGAAATTTTTCTATGCATTAGGTTCAGATATAAATTGTAAAGGAAATAGGCTGAGATTTAGTTTTATTCATTCCCTGATAATACTAACTTGGTTAGCGAAGGCATGTCGGCTTAGTTGAATACGATTTGGTGTTTTAAGTTCATTATTTTCTATTAGTGCGTTTCATTATCAATATAATTGTGTTTAATCAACATACGAATTTTACTTTTGTCAGTGACAACAAAATATCGAACTTATCTACTTTCGAAGGCTGTTTAATCAAAACTAAATGTCATATCGGCTTGAAACTCATGAAGCGTTAATAGAAAAATGCTACTTTTCAGAAATGTGCACCTTTGCAATCGCAGAGTCATCCCTCAGAAATGTTTCTGAACTTTTTAATCTAGCCTCGTATCTATCTATTTACTCTGACATCAAATATTTTGAACTATTAATTTGATAAACCTTTTAAATTTCTATGCCAGTAAGCAGATTTTTCATAAAATGCATTTATACTAAATATTGCTTATTAAATGGTTAACGTCTTTTTTTAAGAAGCCCAATATTTTTAATGTCTTGTGGTGTTAAATGAAGAAAAATGATTAGTACATTTTGTATGACATAGAAAAGCATAATAGCTAAGACCAATAGCAAATTGCGCATAAGACTGCTCTCCAATGTTGGGATGCCAAATATTTGACCGCAGTTTGCGCTTAAACACCGTTCTCATCGGGCAGAGGGAAACTATTTTCCGCAAAGCGCGCATTCTCGTCAAGTACGGATCGTGAGTTTTTTTTCACTTATTTTTTTACCAATAGAATAGGTAATTTGGAACTTTTAAATTTCCGTTAAATGATCGCAAAAAAGGAAGCTTGAATAACGTACAATCGCTGACTTTATAGAAATTATTCAGGTAATATTTTGGTAACTATTCTATGGATTAATTAGTGAATCACTGATTTCATTTTAAATATGTGGCTGATTGAAAAATGGGTCAAAAACAGAGTAACTCCAGAAGCGGTTAGAAAATATAGCATATCTTAGAAAACTGCTTTATACACACACTGGAATTGGGTGGTTAGAATTTCTATGGGGAAAGTTTAAATATTACATTTTTAGATTCTGTGAGGCATTCTGACACATTTTTATGTAGCATGAGCTATATCTATCTTGAATCGTTACCAAACCGTTATCTTCTGCAATAATTGCATTATTTTGGTTTTTTGCTTATAAGCTGAAAACCGCCAAAAATAGGTATATCATTACTTAACACTTTTAGATGCAGAATTTCTTGCTCTCCTCTGTAGAATTCAGAGTGTTCCATTTAATATTCCTACATAACATGAATTGTTAAGTTCTATCAAAAGCGCACTGTTCTGTAAATGCGATAAAAGCATGCGATAAAGTAATCATCATGTGATATTATTATAAAACAACTTTTTAAGGAACCGTATTCAAAAATTTAGGTATCTAGCTATACTAAAAAAATAAATAAAAAAAAAATATATATTCAAGGATATTCCTTGCCAAATTTCTTAAATTTGTTTTTTGTAATTATCTGTAATTATCTATAATTCTTACTCTAATTTTAGCTATTTTCAATGGCTAAGTGGAAAAAATAATATCATTGATGTGATGGCCATTTTCACGAACGCACGTATGAAGTCGTTTTTGAAAGTTTGCCTCTACTCCTCTACTCTTCGTAACGTATCTTCATCGATTTCTTCAATTGGATAACGTATGGTCTTCCATTCTTCCAGTGTTCTATATCCTATCTTCTCTCTTGTTGAACACATCCCTTTGTTGGTTTCTAGTCTGGTTGATTCCGAAGTGTTGGTTTGAAAGCTATTTTAAACATGTTTATATAGCTGAACGAGCTGAAGTCATGGCTACCGTTTACTTTGAAAAAAAAAAGAAAAAAACAAAATTTCGCACTTGCTAATATCACAACATAGCTTTGTTCTTGGACTGTGTTTGTTGCCTGGACTGTGTTTTTGTTGCAATTTAAAGGGATTTTCTGAGGTCCAAAACTGGCACTTTCGTTTTTTAACTTCTTCATTTATGCAGAAATGAGCTTTATACTTTCAATTCAAAAATATTCGCTTTTTTCAAATATATTATGCATTGCTTCTGCAAAGTACCCTTCATTCAACTCTTTAACAATAAGCTTTATAGTGCTCTTACTCATTCCCAGTTTAGAATCATGCATTCTAGCAGAGACTTCCCAGGATATCATCTTTCAAGGCAAGATTATTAGAATTAGATTACTATATCATAAACGTCACCAGTGTCGTGCTCTTGCAGATGATATAGTGCTAAAAACTACAATTAAATAAGAATTTACCCTATTCGGTAGAATAAATATGATATTCTGCCGGATATTAGTAAATCGAATAAAAGAGGAATTGGATAACTAACTAAGGAAAGAACAACATTGCTTCAGAACTGGAAGATCTTGTATAGATTTAATAAATTCATTAATAATCATTACAAAACACTCAGTGGAATACCAATGCGACCCTGTGCCTCGCATTTATTGACTTTGAAAATGCGTTTGATTCCATAAACAGAGAAAACCTATGGATAATATTCAAAAATATGGGGAGTCCTACAGAAAATAATTCATTTAATTAAAGGCTATAATCAATATAAGAATGTAGTTAACTGCGTACTTTCACCAATATTGTTCACTTTAGTATGGGACGAGGTTATGTTAAAGGCAGCTATAAACAATAAAGAAGGGGGTATACCATGACATTTGATCGGAAGACTAGAAGATTTTGATTTTGCAGGAGATTTGATTGGTATATTTTTACCAATATTTCCATATTAGTATTGGACGAGGTTGAGAAGGCAGCTATAAACAACAAAGAAATGGGTATACCATGGAATTTGATGGGGAGACTCGAATATTTAGTAAGTAGTAGTTGTAGTAGTTAGTTGTAAGTGATAAATGTTTAATGTTCAACTGAATCAAATATTTACAAGAAAATTTGAATAATCTAAACAGAGAGGGAAATATGTGGATAATCTAAACAAAGAGTAGGACTAAAAATCAGCAGACAAAACCAAGGTAATGTACTTTGAAACAAACCAGGGAATGCCGCTGAAAGGAAGAGTGATGGACGAACGGAAGATATATGGTATGTTATTCGCGTAGATGGGTTTCCTGCCGAAGCATAGACTTAATTGGAAACAATTCACCAATATAGGGTATTGATACCAAACCCAAACGATAATAATGAGTTATTTACTACTAGCACTACTATTACTACATATCTAGGCACATGATTTAGTAATAAACCGAATATACAAGGCGAAATATAGAAAAATAATGTTAAAATATTGTGTAAATTAAATATGGAAAAGAATGTCTAAAACGTTATAAAACCATAAAACCAAATATTTTTTGGTATCGAGATATAGACGTTGAGTAGGATGGATAGGATGGGATAGAAAAATATATAAACGTAAACAAAAAAAGTACGAGATGGATGAGAAAGGAGAAAGAATAATGATATACGAGAACTGTATAAACAACTCGATAGAATAGTGAACATAAGAAGTCAGAGGCTGGGGTTGTTAGAACATGTAACAAGGATGATGAATAACGAACGGATATCCGAGAGAGCGAATAAGAAGACAAGGAGGGCCCAGGTTGTGATCCACGGATGGGATGATGAAGGATTTAACATGCTTAAATATTACCAACTCGAAGAAAAAAGTTAGGTAGGAATAAATGCTGAAAAATCATGAACCAAGCCATGAACCAGTTAGGCTTGCCTAACTAGCAACACAATATTTTGATAGATATTTGTAAATAAACTCTATAGTGGGATTGTATTCGAGAAATACTATGATCTCAGAGTATTGGAATTAAAAACACATTTAGACTGGTAAATTAATTAATTCTTAATTATCCATGGGGAAATTGATAAGATTCTGCTGCCATGTTTTACCTCATACTCTATATTTTTTTGCTTTGACACCCTCTATTTATCACTTATTCCGGTCGATGCGGAATTCTCTTAACCGGAAAACCCTCAATGACGAGGAGACCGTTAAAATGTTTCTGGATCTGTTTTTCGTCAATAAGTTTCCGAAGTTTTACGAACAAGGCGTATAACAATGATCAATAGTTAATCATTTAAATTTACCTTGTATATTAATCATATTTCAGTACATGCTAAAAAGCCAATACGGTTATATTTTTTCTATATTTCTTCTAATTTTATTTATGTTTATTATTTTGTTCTTGTTTTTATATTTTTTTACTTGTCTATTTTGCATTCCTTACTTTTATTTATCCGGTCCTTATCTACCTCACAGTGTTAAAGTGTGTCTGAGGAATGTTTTGTCTCCCTTTAATGAAAACCTTTGACATTGTCATATCTTACTATTCAGTTCTAAATTTTAATTACGTAGTCTTCTAACCACTTGTTCATCCGACGTCCTTCTAGATCGCCCTCTTTCTTTCTTGCTAACATTCGTCTTTTACACTTCTTCTGCTTTTTTGATTCCATTTACTCTTACCAGATTCCCTCGCCAATCAATCTGAGCCTCCTCTAGAATTTCTTTCAATCTTATAATTTTCAGTTCCTCCCTGGTTTTGTCATTCCTTGTCTGCGTCATTTTTCGATGTCACTCATTATTGTTATCTGATGAGAAACCTCATTTTGTATGCTCTCAACATATTTATATGCCTATCAAACACTAACCATGACTCTGATCCATACAGCAATAATGGTAATTTTAATTTGAGTTTTTTTGCTGATTTTTTTTTTATTAATAAATGGTTTAAGTAAGATATAATGGATCTTCTTTACCGCATTAATTCTACTATTGACTTCTATTTTTCCATACCTACTAATCGGTGTCTCCAGATATTGTATTTTTTAGACTTGCAGCATTTTACCATTTTCATTATTATGCCTATCTTCCTGATTTTATTTCAATAATTCCTTTTTCCACATCCTTATATTTTCCTCTGGGCACTTCCTTGATGGTGCTCACAACATAAGGGTATAAATGTACAACGGCTTCTTAATTATTTCCGGTTTGATTTTCCCCTGTCTTAATACTATCCCTTTACTTTTATTACTCATTGAATTTACTATTTCATCCATTATAAGTATGAATAACAGAGGGCCTTGCCAGACTCATGACTGGCTAGATAAAAATTCCAAAGTATTGTATTTCTGTATTCTGATAATATTGCTTATTCGCTTACTGAATCGCTTAAATTATTTCTTGTGACATCTTTTTTTTTTAATTCGCTAATACTTTCTAATATTTTATATTCGCTAATATTTTATAAAAGTTGAAATAAGTACAATAATCAATAATTTTCTACAATGATTTTTTAATTAAAAATAATTTAATTAAAATGAGAATGTTATATTTAGGGTATTCCTTGCGCTATCCTACCAAAATATATAATTTTTGTATCAATAATTCTTATTAGAAATGTGTCTGATATAAAAATAAGCACTGTTAATGCCAGAGATTGCATTCGTTGATTTAAATATAATTAAATAATGTTGATATACATATAATGACCATAAAAAGTAACGGAAAAAAAAGTTCGGTAATTGTAACTAACGTTTTTTGTTAAGTAATATATCACTACACACCATAAATTAAGGAACAGATAAAACAGTGGATTTTATATGGTGAACATGCCCCGAAGAAGGTGAACACTCTTCCATTGACCCGAAAGGTAATGACTATTTTTTTTGGATTTGTAGGGCATTACCTTCATCGACTGTTTGGAAAAAGGAAAAAATCACAGTGGAGTTTAATCCTGCATTATAGATGAAATTTTCCGAAGAGATCGAAAAACACCCTTATTTAGAGGAAAAGATGTTTTTATCATAGAAATGCACCCGATCATTCGTCCGCCATTATAACAGAGAAATTGGTCAATTTGCCCTTCGAATTGGTAACATATCGACGTATCGTAGATAGCTTGGTGGCGTATCTTATTCTTCGAATTTGGTCCGACTTCGTTCTCTTTCTAAACCTAAAGAAATGACGGGCTAGAGACGTTTAATTACACGTTATTAAGCACGTAATCAACATTTTGACTGCCCTGTTGCCAGATTGTGATTAAACATCATATCCTTACTTTAACGAATCATTTTTACTTTAATAATTTAAACTTTAATAACAATTAAAAAAATTAACTCTAAATGAAATGTAAATTAGTAAGTAACTAAAAAACTTATAATAAAAAGTCTGGCGTATGTCGTTGATTTAGTATCTCTAACCATCTAAACATCGGTGAAAACCATCGACATCTTTAAATATTTCAACGGTTATTAAAATAAAAATATTATATAATTACCAATGACATTGATTGATATATAATATGCAAGTACAAAACAGAAAAAAAATGAAATATCCGCATGCACCTATATTTTTATTAATCAGAATCTGAAAACTGAAAAGTACTGGCTGGAAGATATTCTTTTCGATCAAGTATATGCTCTCTGCCATACTATTTCATTATTTCATTTTGTGTATGCTTGATTCTCTTTTCTTGATCAAAGTTTTTTTCTTTCCTTTATATAACCACCAAAAAAGTCTATATGTTTTAGGGTAGCATTGGAAAATTTCATAAGCCCTTGTTTTATTTCCATTTAAAAACTTTAACTGCTCATGCAAGGAATTGAAACTTACATGCTGTCCTGAAAATGAAAATTAAACTGTGAGTACCTACCATAAACTACATATGTGATTAAGAACAACATTTTCTGCAATTCTTAGGTTACGGGTACTTACTGGGTTTATGCATGATATAAATGGTGTCACGAATAGAATTTGTAACTAAAGCTGCAGTATTGGTAACCCTTTTAGTAAAACTACACTTTCTAGGTGATTTTAAAAGTTTTATTTTTCACGTTTTGTGAAATAGTACTAACAGTGGACATACTCGACTTAAAGGCTGCTGTAACAGGCTAAAAAAATGATTCTAGTTTCTACAATATACTATATCACTTAAACTAAACATATCCAATTATTAGCAATTAACTTAACATACAGGTGCAAAGGGTGGATCATTATTGCCTCGTTCTTGTTCAAAATATTGTATCAGAGATGCTACTAACTATTGACAACAACTATTTAACTGATTTGGAATTTTGCAGGCGCGACTATCACAATTATAACATTGTGGTAGTTCTTAAAGGAACTGTTTTCGATTGTAAGGTAAAAAATCAAAGTAAACGTTCAGATAGTATATATTTGTATAGAATAGTATAACCTCCAAACGTGTCAATAAATATCAACAAGAAAAATGTGAAACTCGACAACGTCGCATATGCTGCCAAACGGATACATCCGCTAAATTTTAAATGTATTGAATACATTCCATTTCATTCTTTTATTATTTAATTTATGTAGTGGTATATCTGTTATTTTTCAATAACGTCATCGATGACGTGCAACTGATTTTGTTTTATACAGGCTATATCTGATTATTTTGTAAAGTTGTATTTTTTGGAAAGCATAGAAAAGTTGAAAAATACTCCTGAAAGAAGACTACGTTGAAAAATAAACCGATTTTCGATTAAAAACCATATTTCGTTTAAAAAAATTATCTGATTTTTCACTCCACTATCGTATTGTATGTCGTATGTCTTCATGACCGGTAGATACAATCAGATCTAGTCGTCTCGTTTTCTTTTTCAAATTCGGATAATATACGGAAAATACCTCACAAGTTGATAAAAAAAAACATTTTTAAATCGTTTTCTAGGCCACATTCACCACTATAAAGGTAAACAAGCAAAAAGTATGTCAGTATTTATAAAAAAAGTACTATTTTTGTGTTACACATTGGGTATATCAAGATGTTACACATTGAATATATTTTTAGTTTTATCCAAATATGTATTCTGGTATAATACCAATATACGTCCGAATTAGTACAAAATCAGTATATTGTACATTATCGCAGCCCGCATCCATACACTTTTTTGGGGTTAACTGCGAGTTCTAGATATTACTTTTAATTAGTTATTATTAAAATTGAAGAGTAATTAAGGTGTATGATGTTTAAAATTTAAGTAAGTTTAAGGAATATTCAAAAATATTGCTATAACATTAATTAAAATATTGTAATAATTGTGTTGCTTTATATATTGTATATTTTCAATATATAAAACAAAGAGGAGCATAAATATTAGCAATTTTTGTTATAACAGTATTAGTGAAATTAAAATTTAAATACCAAAATGAGAAAATGAATTGAAAATGCCAAACATCTTTATCATTTTCAAGTCTGTCCACTGCAGAATGAAAGCCTCTTCATGCTTCCAACTCTCGCGGTCCTAAGGTCCTCCTCTGCCAATCGGATCCAATATATTTAATATCATCAGTTCATCGTACATTTCTTCTTCATGGTGGACGTTTGCGCTCAAGCAGTCATCCCATCGCATCGCCTCGCTATATGGCCTGACCACCTCTATTTCAATTCCTTTACTCTTCTAATGATGTCACTTACCTTTGTTTGCTCTCTAATATATTTGCATGGCTTTTTCTCACGTCTTCTAATGCCAAGCATACATTTTTCCATTCCCTTTCTGCTACCCGAACTTTTTAAACTGACTGCGATGTGAGTGCTCAGGTTTGACTCCCGTATGTCATAATGGTCAGGAAGCACTGACGCAAGTAAAGTGGTAGTTTATTCTTAAACGCTATGTTGAGCTTGCCAAACATCTGCTACCACGTCGTTCCACCTCGCGGGTGGTATCCCCTTCCATTAAAACCCTCTGCCCAAGTCAAAAATTTCCAATGAAACCATTAATTTAATGAAAAAACGCCGGACAGTGAAGAATGCAGACAGTCGTTTTCGCAGGGTCGAGAACGTGGAGCTTTACAAAACTATAAGAAAACGTATTCGAGAGGAAACGCGCCGATTCAACATGCAGCTAGTGCAAAAAACTCATGAAAATAGGGAAATCAACAAAGCTAAGCAGAAGCTGAGGAAGAAAAGGACACCAATGTTTTCCTTAATGCTTGAGGATGGTACAATATGCAGGGAACGGACGGAAATGTTAGAGGTTGTCCGAAGATTTTATTCAAAGTTATATGAGGGCCAGAATCAGGCAAGAACAGCAATGCCCACTGAGGTACAAGTGCCGGATATCTTGGTGGAAAAAGTGACAAAGGCTATGGACTCGATAAAAAATGGCAAGGCTCACGAAAAGGATAGTATAACTGTGGAGATGTTAAAAACTGGTGGTCGGACTTTATTTTAAAACACTAGCAAAATTATACTCAAAATGCCTCAAAAAAACAAGAAGTAACCAGCGTATGGAAAAATGCAGAAGTGATTCTTTTACATAAGAAATGAGCACGGGAAGATTTAAAGAACTACCGTCCAATAAGCCTCCTATCAGTGGTGTACAAAGTTTTCACCAAGATAATATCCAAAAGAATACTAAGACAACTTAATGACTCACAACCAAGGGAGCAAGCAGGATTCAGAGTGGATTCAGTACAATGAATCACATCCAGGTTCTACGGTAGGTGATAGAAAGACACAATGAATACACTATGCCACTGTACTTGGCTTTTATCGATTATGAAAAAGCATTTGATTCAATCTCAAAGCGGGCCATAATGGATGCATTATTTAATCAAGGAGTAGAGAAAGCCTATGTAACCCTACTAGGATCGATATATGATGAAGCTACAACGACAGTCCACCTTGACGATATTGAGGTTGGAATACATGTAGAGCGGTTCGTACGGCAGGGTGACGCAATATCGCCCCTTCTTTTCCCAGCCTGCCTGGAAGAAGTGTTCCGTAATCTGGACTGGGAACAGGATGGAATAAGGACTAATGGTGCGTACTTTAATCATCTTAGATTCGCCGATGAAATCGTTCTTCTTTCACAAGACCCAGAAGAGCTGCAAAGACAAATACAAGAGCTGCAAAGGGCTGAGGAACCATTTGGTTTGAAAATAAACCAGAAGAAGAGTCAGCTCATGTTCAATAAATTAGCTGAGGGCAAAAGGATTTCTATTTTAGGAACGGATTTGGAAGTTGTGGATCACTATACATATCTTGGGCACAGGGTTAACGCGTTAAATGTGGCTGACAGGCATTTGGTAGGCTCAACATAGTGTTTAAGAGCAAACTACCACTTTGCTTGAAAAGAAAAGTCTTTGATCAGTGTGTCGTGCCCGTTATGACATATGGAAGTGAGACCTGGACACATGGATCAAATGGACCTGGAGTGGAAAGATGTATGCTTGGCATTATTAGACGAGATAGAAAGACCTGCACATGGATCAGAGAACAAACGAAAGTGAGTGACGTCATTGGAAGAATAAAGCAATTGAAATGGAAGTGGGCAGGCCATGTAGCAAGTCCTGGACTGCATATCACTTGATCGCAAATGTCCACGGAGAAGACCAAAAATATGATGGACTGATGATATTATTAATTATGTTGGACCCGAATGGCAGTGGAAGTATGCTGAAGAGCCCTTTATCCTGCAGTGGATTGATACGGGTTAATGATGATGATGATAATGATGAATATATATATATATATATATATATATATATATATATATATATATATATATATATATATATATATATATATATATATATATATATATATATATATATATATATATATATATATATATATATATATATATATATATATATATATATATATATATATATATATATAAGAGAAATGTTTATTTTAGGAACACACATAAAAAGTAAGTTGTCAAGTTGGATTAACAGTTCTTGCATTCAGTCTGATGTAACCCGGTGATTCTTAGCACCCTCTGCCTTGGGACAGATCTTCCTACTGCCCTAGGTAGTTGCCCCTTGGCTTCCGGGGAAGGAGGGCCGTGTATGAAGTTGTACTGTCATGTTGAAGGCATGGACCATAATCTGCCACGCTGGTCCAATGCGGGTTGGCAGATTTTGGATCATGTTAGTCTGTGACATCTGCCTTGATTTGTCCGCCAAGGGTGACTCTCCCAGGAACTTACGCTCCAGACGACATAGCTCAAAGCTTCATTGTCCTGCTCAAACCCCTTTACCACGTCAAGGTCTGATTCGCAAAGGGGATATATATATATATATATATATATATATATATATATATATATATATATATATATATATATATATATATATATATATATATATACGAGCAATTCGTTAGTTAATTGACCGGGAGCGAGCTCCACCAATCCCTTACATTGGAGGACACATGTTTTGTCTGATCGTAGTTAGACTCATCAGGGTCGATATATGCTCTCTCATCAAGAATAGGGAGACTCTCTCCACAATCAAGCAACCCATACTTTCGCCGATTTCTCGTCGGATGGCTTATACATGAATAAACTCTTCAACGTCTTCTATCTAAATGTCGTTACCCTTCACAGAATGAACGAATTCGAATGAACGAATTCGAATAAACGAATATTGTTATTGAATAAAATAAAAAATTCACTTGTAGCGATTTTGATACTGTATTTGACGGAACCAAAAGCATTTTGTGCTGAAAATTCTGTCAGTGGCACGAATTTGCCTTTTATTATTTTTACTTTGCTAACAGAAGACGTGCTTCGGTACTTTACATCCATTATAAGATTGTTAAAATTAATGCTTGAATGAAAATTATATTCTGCGTCAGATAAGCGTTATTGGGTTTTGCAAGGTCGGGTGTTTATGGTCGTAAAAGTTGAAACAATTTTAAGCAAATAAAGGATCGCGGTTGGTTTTCCTTTGATATGGCAAGCAATTTAAATTCAGTATGTGTGCCGCAGAAAAATAAAATTTGAAGTTTTTATTCCAATTGTGAACCTGTAATCAAAATTCTAAAAAGTTTATTTTTAGAAAAATCACCAATTTTGCTGAAGACTTATTTAAAACAGCTCTTATCATTAAAATTCATATACTTTAAATAATGCATACGGAAGATACTGCAAAAGTTCTAGTTAATTTCATTTCAACGATCTAGTTAATTTCATATTCGGTAACAACAACTGATAAATTTACAGTATAGAGTGAATTCGACATAAGTTTTTCCAACTGGCATTTTCAATGATGAAGGATGATGTAACGTTATAGATTTTTATTACGACATTATATATCAGTCGACATGACCACATGACCACAAAAATGCAAATAACAATGCAATGAATAATTTTACATAAATTCAATTAAATAATATAAATTTTGAATGAAATAAATAGTTTCTACAAGTAGATAGAGACGCGTATTTTACTACTATACGATCAAAAAGTAAAGTGACTTGTTTTAAAAATGAATGCGTATGTATCGATAGAACCACCTATTTTTTGTTGGTATAACTGTCCTTGACCTCTGACCTCTGACAGAAATTTAATATCATTTCGCTAATTAAGTTAAAATTAATAACGTATTTTGAAATTATTAAACATTTTTGTCGGTAATTTTTTAAACTGGAAAAAAGTATTCAGCAAAACAAATTGCATTAAATTTTGAGTAAAAAACTCAATTTTTTGACGTGATGTATAAAAAATATTAAAAAAGTGCTATGGTTATGAAGCTATGTCAAAAAAATATTTACAAGTGGCACAATGACTATAATAATGGTAGCGAGAAGACGTTCAGAAAGACTTTCCACGTTGCCCACTGAAGAAAACAATCACAATCAAAGATCTTGTATTAAGTAATGATCGATTACGTATTAGAGACATCGTAGATATTATTGGAATATGATTTATATCAATTCTATTAATTTTGAAGAACCATATAAGGTTTTCTCGTATCTTTTTGTTCTGAAAACTGTGAATTTTTTGAAAATCGCCCTGTTGAAGTTGCTGAAGAGATGCCTTGTTTAGATGATGATATTCTAAAATGCAGAATTACTGGTGATAAGATATGCATCTATGCTGCTGGCCAAGAAAAAGTTCAACAATCAAGCAAGTATCGTGCTAAAGATGAATCAAAAACGAATAACGTCAAGGTTAGTCAAAAATCAAAGTAATGTTAACTGTTAACTTTTCAATTACCGTGAAGTTGTCCGCAAAGAGTTCCTTAAAATCGGTTAAACACTTAATAAAGAATATTAATAAAGGATAGGTATTATTTGCTTGAGTCCATTCGAAGAAAATATCTAGATTTGTGATAAAAAAAATCATAGTTTTTGCATCACGATAACACACTATCGCGCACAGTAACAATTATTGGTCAATCTTATTCAAGAGAGTAAGCTGGCCGTTTTGAAGGAAATACCAGAAACCAAGCATAAAAACTGTTTGGAAGATTGGAAAAAACTTTGGAGTGTATTGCGGTGAGAGGGTTTATTTTGAAGAAAACAAAATAAATTTGGATAATTAAATATTTTGTGTTTTATTCAAAATTCACTTTCGTGAATATGGGTGTCGATTAATTTTTTTCAGAAATTTTCCATTATTGATAACGTTTCACTAAAATTTGATTTAAAGTTTTCAAGTTTTTGCTCTCTTGGTAGCAGTCTAACGAAAAACTACTCAAACGAAGAACATTTGCTCCCTATATATATATATATATATATATATATATATATATATATATATATATATATATATATATATATATATATATATATATATATATATATATATATATAATATATATATCAATATATATACTTATCCTACTGAATAGATTTGAAGGGATAACATAATGGCCCATTTTTGTGAAAAGGGCATGTTTGGTTTCTTTTGGCGTTCAGTTCAGAAGAACCAGGATGCATATTAGATACTGTTATTTAAAATATGTAAAGAACGTACCATTGGCAATATTTCAATAAATTATTATCAATGAACAATTCCTTTCCTAATTGTACGTCTTTAGATTAAATGACAAAATCTACTTTATCCAGAAACTAACATAGAGAAGAATCGGGCATTTTTTTTCTAAAAAGATAATTTACTATTATATATTAATATAATAGAACTCTATCTTGACACCGATCGGTTGAAATCTTTTTATGACAGATTAAAATTAAATTAATTTCTTAAAAACCTGAAGGCTGGAATATTTAATTGTCTTTAAATATGGCCGCTTATTAAAGATTCTCATTTACCCAAATCAGAAAGAGATCGAATCTAATATTTTATGTTCGTTCGTTCAAATGGTTCATCATTTTATTGAGAAAAATAAAACAGGCATTTGCCTGGAACTAGTGAAAGGGATGTTTTTAATTTTAATAAATTCGGCTGTAATATGAGTCCTAAAGTTCAGTATCCGTACAGCCTTTTCGATCGTTTTCCAGAAAGTTTGGAAGATTTTAGTAAATAATAAAGCGAAATATTGCGCATGATAATATAAGAACAATCGAAGAATAATAACAAGGCAGATGTTTTATCTATATGAGGGCTAATTACTCCTGGAATCTCTCCAGATACTGTTTTGGTTAATCCCGTGCCAGGAAGTCTTATAAAAGAAAGTTTTCAAATGATGATTCGTTAACATTCTGTGAAATAAATATCTTGTTATATATTTCAGATATTTTAACACACTTCTGTTATGCAATTATGGATTTATTTAAGAAATGGAGCAAATGTGACGAATCTTGAAAATTAAATTTGACAGAATATTTGATTTCTGCACTTCAAAATTTAGTAATCTAAATTGTATTTAAGAAAAATGTCATAAGAAATAATCCACCAAAGAAGAAGTCACATCATTGCTCACTATCCAATACAGTATTATCATATTGTTATTATTATATTGGAAAATATAAAGAAATTTAAGAAAAACGAAAATTTTGCAGGATTATTACCAGAAACGGGCATACCTTACGAATTATATTCTTATAAAATAAAAAAGAAAGTTTATTCTGAAGGATAAAGAAAAAATGTTTTATACTTTTTGTATCTAAAATTTGCTATTGTTACCGTTTTCTCTTGAACTAACTTTAATCTGGTAATTATTTTCAAAATATATTATTTTTTTTCTCTCTGGAAAATGTTAGAAATTAACATAATATTAAAGAACTATATACCATTATAAAATATGAAATATTTTATCTATGTTTATGAAGATATACCTTATAACGGGCTATTTATAACTTTACTTTTACTAAGTACAGTTTCTGAAATATTTTAGTAAGAAAATGCTTCACTACACAAATTGATAACCCAGCATATATAGTGGATACCACAAATATTCGGATACCCTATTTAAAAAATTTGTCTAGTCGTTCCAATTTTGGTGGTTCTTACCACGTTTTAACTATTAGTATAACAAGTTAACATTAGTATAACAAGTTCCGAAATCATTGGTTAATTATAAAATTTTAAGAAAAGAACATAAATATTGTTTTTATACATCTCAAAAATATTCGAACGCGCAAACAAAAAATGAATCTGAATTAATGGTATTTAAGATAAGTGATACATTTAACGTAAGTCGACATGATTTTTGTAACATTGATGATAATGCTCTTTTTGCGTTTCATTTAGGTAGTTATTAAAACACCTTTTCGCAGAAATGACCTAACACGCCCCATTTTCAAGTACCTGCTTCTCCTTTATATTATGAAGTCATTGAAATTATTTGTACCTGGCTTTCGACTGGATAATGTAGGAATTACCACAAGACCGTAGTATTTCCACAGTATTCTACAAACCTTTAAGGGCAGTTTTATTGTTTTTCATAGTTTAAGTCGTTAAATCTTAATGTGTTTAAGACGATTTTATATAAAATGGCAATTTCTAGTCGTCGATTTTGTAAAAATCCAGCCGATAAATTTTGTTATATAGGCGGACGATTTATTTTAAATTCACAAACTAAATCTATATCCGAGGAAGTTACAGAAGTCTATCTTTTATATTTGAATAATAGGAGATCAAGATAAAAGTTGGGCTTCTCATGTTTGCTGTGTAAGTTGTCACGTAAATTTAGTGAAGTGGATGTATCTCAAGAAAAATTCTATACCGTTTGCTGTTCCTATGGCGTGGAGAGAACCTTCTGACTATGTAAGTGATAATCTTCCTGAGAACACCAGTTGTGAACATTTTTAACAATTACCAGTGAACTTCATTTAATAACTGAGAATGAATTAAATTATTTGGTCTGTGACCTGGTATTGTCGAAGAAAAATCGGAAAAATTTCGAATCTTGAAAAATATTGGAACGACATTATTTTCTGTGATGAGTCAAAATTAAACATTTTGGCTCAAATGGGCGTCAAATGGTGGGGCAAAGCTCAACACATAAAATGTTTGTGCAACTGTTTAAACGTAGTGGGTGATCGGTAACGGTTTGGGGGTATACATTCTTACAGTTTTTACAGTTTTAATCTACAATATATTTTACGCTAATATAATAAAAATACTAACCTATGACCCACAAAGCACTGCTTGTGTGTGTCAAAGCCAAGAAAGAAAATAGAACGTTTAGAAAAAAATAATAAATAAAAAACCGTCTCAACCTTCAGTACAGGCATTTCCATACAAAATGACACAACCCCACCCCATATATTAAGGCTCAAGAACAAATTAAATCAAGTCAGCCATGCTGACAAACACCGACCTGAATGAGGCGCGCACAATTTCTATATATTTTGCTAAAATGCCAGATAACTGATGTTCTTCTTCACAAAGTTATCTATTATGATTTCTGGCAAAAAGTTAAATAACCACTGTATATATGTGTCATAAACAATCTACAACACAATACGTTTTAGGTCAAGGTTATAACAACTCTTCTAAATACAAATATCACGCGATGCCAGATACTGGCATTTCAAAGAAAGAATTCCCGTCATAATAAAAAGTTTCCTACTCGGATGGTCCCTCGGTTTTCTACACATTATCTTTAGAAATATTTTTTGCATTCTTTCAATCGACTCAAGGTGGCTGTTGTATGTGCCACCCCAGGCAAAAATTGCATATTTTAAAATAAAATTGGGCTTTCCAAAATTGGGCCATCACAACAAAGAACCTTTTCTTTAAATTAAGTGTATGAGGTTTCCAAGAAAGTACCCCATCCAAAGTAACACCAAGATACTTGACTGCAGCAGACTGTTTCACCTCTATTCACATGATGAATGTCTACACTTTAAATGATGCCATTTAATAGGCTCATGAAAGTGCCAGGATTTTTGAACTGCAAAATTAAGCATCCTAGTTTTACCCATGTTAACGAGCATTTTATTTCCAACAAACCAACTTTTCAATATTTTAAAATCGCTTTGTATATTTTTCTGCATTTTTAATTTTGTATTCCCTGCGTATACTAGAGCTGTGCCATCAGCAAATATCAAAATATGGCCATATATTCCAAAGGAATTAAGATCATTTATATGAATTATAAATAGTATTGGACCTAACACACTACCCTGAGGAACTTCATGCAACACTGATCTCTCTGTGCTTTTATGCCCATTCACTTTAACAATCTGAGTTCTTCCAGATAATTAACTATAAAACCACTTGCCGATTTTCCCTTATTCCTAATGCTTCCAGCTTTTCTAATAAAATATAATGTGACACAGTATCAAACGCCTTACTAATATCCAAAAATAATCCACTTATATATTTCTCGCATTAAGGTTTTTATACAAGTAACTTGCAAGCCGAAACAAGGCTGGATTCATTCCCAGACTCTTGCTAAAGCCGTATTTAGTTTCTGCAAGAAACTTTATTTCGTTTAAGTAATTAGTTAACTGTTGTACCATTAAGTTTTGAAAAACTTTTGATATGCCCGGCAAAATTGCAATAGGTTAGGTCGATAACTCTCACAGATCGAACTGTTACTGCCTTTAAAAATTGGCACAAGCTCAGCTTTTTAAAATTGAGTGAGATACTCTCCTGTTGAAAGTAATGCGGTATCCACTCCAGGATTGCCTTGGTCCATCTGTCGTCCCATCGCCTCGCTATATGGCCTGCCCATCTCCATTTCAACTGTTTTACTCTTCCAATGATGTCACAGACTTTTGTTTGTTCCCTGATCCATGCGCAGGACTTTCTGTCTCGTCTTGTAATGCCAAGCATACATCTTTCCATTCCCCTCTGTGCCACCCGAAGTTTTTGAATTGATTGCGATGTGAGTGTCCAGGTTTCACTTCCGTATGTCATAACGGGTAGAACGCACTGATCGAATACTTTTCTTTTCAGGCAAAGTGGGAGTCTGCTTTTAAACACTATGTTGAACCTACCAAATGCCTGCCAGCCACATTTAACACGCCGTTCCACCTCCCGGGCGGTATTCCCCTCCATGGAAATCCTCTGCCCAAGATATACAAAGCTGTCCACAATCTCTAAATCCCTTCCTAAAACTGAAATTCTTCTGTCCTGAGCGAAGTTATTGAACATAACCTGACTCTTTTTCAGGTTTATTTTCAAGCCAAATGGTTCGCCAGCCCTTTGCAGTTCTTGTATGCGTCTTTGCAGCTCCTCTGGGTCTTGTGAAATGAGATCTGCAGATCTAAGATGGTTTAAGTTTGCACCATTGATCTTTACCCCATCCTGTTCCCAATCCAGTTTACGGAATACTTCTTCAAGGCCAGCCGAGAAAAGAATAGGCGATATTGCGTCACCCTGCCGTACACCTCGTTCTATATTAATTCCCACTTCAAGATCATCAAGGTGAATTGTGGCTGTAGCTCCATCATATATCGATTCTAATAGGTTTACATAGGCTCTCTCTACACCTTGGCTAAGCAGTGCATCCATTATCGCATGCTTTGAGATGGAATCAAATGCTTTTTCGTAGTCGATAAAAGCCAAGTACAGTGGCATGGTGTATTCGTTGTGCCTTTCTATGACCTGCTGTACAACCTGGATGTGATCCATTGTACTGAATCCACTTCTGAATCCTGCTTGTTCTCTTGGTTGTGCGTCATTCAGTTTTTTTAATATTCTTTTAGAAATTATCTTAGTGATAACTTTGTACATCACTGATAGGAGGCTTATTGGACGGTAGTTCTTTAAATCTTCCATATCCTATATATATATATATATATATATATATATATATATATATATATATATATATATATATATATATATATTGAACATATAATACTGTCACAACTGGAGCAATCCGATTTTTAATATTTTTTAGCATTTGAGTTCCAAGTTCATCATACCCCGTACTCTTATTTGTATCTAATTGGCTGATAACATTTTTCACAGTTTCGTGATTAACAAGAATTACTGCAAATGACTTCACCGCGTGCAGCAGATAATACCTTTCGCATTTTATGTATTGCTGTTCTTGCTCAACTTCTTTGCCTCCGACACTTCTCCCCCCTAAGATAGTTATGCCCTAGACCATTCTCAGAGGGAACACGTAACACACCCTCAACATCTGGGAGTAAGAGTGCGGAGAATATGAACGTTTCAGACTCATTTAAATTCTACCAAGACAATGACCCTAAACATAGTGCTGGTATAGTTCGCGAATGGCTATTCAGTCAGTCACCTGACCTTAATCCCATTGAAAAAGTTTTCCATTACTTGGAAACTAATGTAAAGAAACATGAAATTAGTTATAAAGAAACTTTAAATAATTATTGCAGGAATGGAATAAAATCGACCTAAATTATTTAAAAAAAAATGGTGGTATCCATGCCAAAAAGTTTAGGAAATATGATTAAGGTCAAAGGTAATTGCCAAATACTAATTATAAGCGATGCTTTTATACAGGTAATATTTTTTGGTACTATTAATTCTGTGTCTGAAAAGTCAAAGCAAAGTAAAGCTGAAGTCCAAAAAGTCGATTTTACAGAAAAAGTATAGTTTGGTCTTGAAACCGTAAGGATTTAGTCTTTTAAGGTAGGACTTTTGGTCATTACTGTTTCAGATTTTTTTTTTGCTAAATATATTTATAAATGTATTCAATAAAAGTCGCAAAATAAAATAATTTAAATAAAGGTCTTAAAAAATATTAAAATATTGAAAACATTAAAATAACAATACAACAATAATAACAATACAACAATATACAATATCAATCTTCATGATTTCATTATCTTCATCCATTAATTTTTGTTTCTTTGTTTTTCCTTTCTTGGTATTTTGATCTACCTTCAAATTTTTATAAAAGTCATGAAGCCATAAAATCACATCACATGAAGCCATCACACATCATTTTCGAGTTTAGCAAGAATTGCCATTCCAGTTCCGGTCTCCTGTTTCATCCCAGAAATCATCAAAACTTAACTGTCGAGAGTTTTCCAGAATGGTAAAGCATTTCAGTTTGCACCATTCAGAGCAAGGTTGTTTTACACTACGAGCTTATATAATTTTACTTGATGTGGAAGAAGAGATGTGCTGAGGCCCAGCAAGATTTGCACAGCTTCCTAGAATTTTTCTTCCAAGAGATGCACCTTTGTTGGCTTTTTTGTGCTTTATTAGTATTCCTCCACTTTTCTTTAGATGAGTCAAATGTTGAGGAGTATAAAGCCAAAGGCTTGCCACTGCTGTTTAAATTCCTAGGCCCCCCCGGGGTTTCACACTCATCAGAAGTAAAATGTAATGATTTCCACTACTGTTTAAATTATCGGTTATTTTACACTCATCAGAAATAAAAACAATGTCATAGTTTCCACTGCATTTAAATTCTGGGACATTTCATAAGCAACGGAGTCAGAGTCATTGCCTTCAGAATAAACCAAAATAAATTCAGTATTGTCAAGCTAATTTTCTCCAAAACTTTTTAAAACAGAACATTTTGAGAAAGAAGTTTTGATTTCAAAAATTGATTATATTAATTTAAATATTGCCTAATTACCTAGGGTGCTTTTAACATTAAAATCAATTCTGCATCAGTCATAACAAAGTAAAGTCCTAATGAGATACTTATTTGTAGAATACGGTTAGTAAAAACAACCTACTGATTAAAATTTTTAGTAGTACTTACGGGATGTTGAAGCAGTATTAGTTTTAAGTAATGAATATAAAGAAATAATAACAACTTAATTATTATTATGTTATTAAAATTAAACTATTAGGAATTAAAATACATCTTAACATTTGCAGTAAAACAAAACAACAGCACTGGTAGTGATAACAAAGTCAGGTTATTAAGATCGGAGCATTGCATTGGTTGAATTGGATTTAAAACTATTGGAACTATACGTTATTAACTAAACGTATTAAGTCCACCATTTAGTAAAACTTTACTAAATGGTGGACTTAGTACGTTTTGTATTTCGATATCTGGAAACCAGTGGCAGTATCTATTGCTTTGACAATTTTAAACGATTCAGCACACTGGATTTTTTAAAGATCAACTTTTAACGCCATATCGAAAAAAAATGGAAATCCTCTGCCCAAGATATACAAAGCTGTCCACAATCTCTAAATCCCTTCCTATATATATATATATATATATATATATATATATATATATATATATATATGAATGAATGGAAAAACATGAATTTATTTGTACCTTTTGAAAAGTAAATTCAATAATTTTCTGAACTTCTTGAAATTCTAACTATCTATATTTAGAGGAAAATTTACTATTCTACCTATCATAAAGTTTAAAATAGCTATCTTTTTGTGGAAGCCAGAAAAAACGACACTCGATTAATGATGGATGAGTTTAGTGTGTCATACCAAAGATTCCAATATAAAAATTGATCATAATGGACAGTTAAAAAAATATAAATATACATCATATTAACCTTTATTTCCAGTGCTGTGAATACCTTCGTAGAAACAGCAGCGTTTATGTTCTCTCTTTGCTCACGAGGTTCATTCTTAGATTCTAACACCCGCCAGTGTTTGTTTTAACGGTAAGTTGAGCATTCGCTTCCGTTTTTTTTTATTTGCTTACATTTTATTTTCATTTCGTTTTTGAAATGGAACATCGGCTTATTGACTGATTTTCTGTTTCATTTGTAATGGACGATCCGGAAGGGGGTTTGCCCCTCCCCCCCCCCACCCCGGTGCTCATCAAGAATATAGAAATTGGTAATGAAAATGATGGTATTTCGAACGAACATTCTTCCACTAAAAAATTCTCAATACGAAAAAACAAATATACTTTATTCGCAAACCGATATTGGGCCTTTTATAGTTTATATCAAATCGACAAACATTCCATCAATTAAAATTGGTACTTTATATAGTATCAAAATTGCGAGAGATATTTTTAATCTCAATTTTAAAGATATTAAGTAGGTTAGCATCAAAGGATTAAACCGTATAGCGATATAATTAATTAACTACCAGGCAGCCAATTCATTATTAAAAAACAAAGCATTATTAAACAAGGGATATAATATTTTCATTCCATATAACTTCGTAACATGCAAAGAAATAGTTAGACAATTGGACACCGATTTTAGTGAAGAAGGGTTTTACAATCATGTAAATCTCATCAGAATGAAACCGAAATCTTGAAAATTAAAAGAATGAACAGAAATGTGATTAAACATAATGAAGTATCTTTGAACCTATGGAAATTGTGCTATTAACTTTTAAATGTGTTCTAATGCCAAAAACTGTATATTTCTATGTTCTACCAAGAATCTCTACGTCTACATCCCCCCAGTTACTCAATGCTTTAAATGCCTAAGATATGGACATACCAGAAATAATTGCAAAGGTAAGGAAAAATGTTTTAACTGTGGAGAACAAAAACATAATGAGGCCTAAGAAGGAGAGGCTCCGCTTTGTGAAATGAAATGCTTTTACTGTTGAGATTCGCACAAATCAGTGGATAAAAAATGTCCGGAAGAACTAATATCATACGAAAACATGACCTCCTATGATGCAAGTGAGGTAATTTTTAAAATGTATATAGACAAAGAAAAATTCATCTATAATGCAAAGAACTCTCACCACCCCTTATGGGATGCATGTATAACTAATACGGGCTGTATAAAATATATCGAATTTCGTCTTTCTCAACGAATTAACGATTCTGAATAATGGTGCATCAACGCTGTTTCAATACGCTGGCAATAACATCAGTGCAGTAGACCTAGCTATTGTAAGTAGTAATTTAACTATTACCTTGGAATGGTCCGTCCTTCAAGATAGTGGAAATAGTAACCATTTCCCTACACTTTTAAAACTTAATTTGTCAGACCCTCAGGAGATGAATAACCCGTTTATAGTAAATTTTAAAAGTAGGAATTTCAATAGAGATGATTGGGCAGCTTTCTATAACAACACTCTAATAGCAATGGACCATAATGTGGAGAACACGAACTATAGTAAACCAAGCAGCGGACGCATCTATCCCTTATAAAAGCTGCCGGGCAGAAGCCAAGATAACAAACCCTTGGTGGGATGATGAATGTACTTTATGGGTCAATATAAAATTTCGTTAATGCCAAACGCATTATCGCCCAAATTAGGCGTAATTTAAGAATCAAAAAAAGAAATAAATTCAAAATTTTTTGCGAATCCTTAAATATAGATTCTAGCATGAAATATGTTTGGAATAAAGTCGTAATGTTTCGAACTCTAATAAAATATCAGCTAATAACACTACCTCAGACAACATTAAAAGAGACATTCTCAACAAAATGTCTTCAGATGAGATTTACCCAGGATTTACTGTTGTATAGGGAAACAATATTAGCCAATTCTCAATCTTTGAACTTGACAATGCGCTTCACAACAAATAACTTTCGGCTCCAGGTTTGGACGATATTTCCTACCCAATTCTAAAACAACTTCCGCTTGTACTTAAACAAGTACTACTAACCCATTAACTAACCCATTAACATTAAGTGTCCCATTAACTTCATTCCAAATTTTAACCTATACCAGAAACTTAGATTAAAGAATACTTCAGGTCCAATTTCTATCCACTCAATAATAAGTAACGCTATGGAAGAGGTAGTTAATATTTGGATGAACTTTCTAACAATAAACAAAATAAAACTCCAACAAAGCGCAATGCTCAACTGTATAATAATAATCCTTTTTCTTTTAGATCCCCTTTCCCCTTGATGTTTGTATATGACCTGTGTTGTGTTGTCTGACTAACTGAGAGCCTCACATCGAAATACCTCTAGGAGAGTTTATAAATTTTAACTTATTCACAGCACTTAATAAATTTTACAGAAAGTAAAACATTAAAATCCACATTAGTTAACTAAAGTCAGCGGCCCCGATATGGCTTAGAGCCAGACAACATCGTGGTCGCCTCCAAATCGTGCTGGCGTATTGTCTTGCAGCAAAGCCATCAAGCAACAATACAAGACAAGACAACTTTTATATATATATTTTGTTAGGTTGTGTTATTATAATCATATATTATTTTCTATAAATAGCAATATCAAAAAGAACTTTGCATATTTAAAAAAAATAAATATAGATATTGTTTTCTATAAACTGTATAACTATAGAACATATAATTTATCACAAAATAATCGCTACTTTGTAGATGCGTGCTGTCTGAATTCACAGTTTCACATTGATATATATGTATATATATATATATATATATATATATATATATATATATATATATATATATATATATATATATATATATATATATATATATATATATATATATATATATATATATATATATATATATATATATATATATGTTTTGACGATTGTTTTCACGGTGTGAAATGTCATGATAGTTTTTCGGGTATCCCGTGGTAGCTGAATGTCCACTGATGGACGGTTTCGCTGACGTTTCGATGGAATCTCATCCATCATTTTCAAAACGTTACTCGACGGTATTTCGACGACAAATGCTTATATATATATATATATATATATATATATATATATATATATATATATATATATATATATATATATATATATATATATATATAGTGATATGGACAGATGTTAATATAGCTAAGTAAAACATTTGTATATTTTATATTGGAAATATTAGTGGAACAATAGGAACAAGGAAATATTCATTATTAGTGGAACAATGTTATTGATTGTTTGAATTTATTTTGTTTTTTGTTTTTTTTTTGTAAGAATTATTTATTATGTTTATTATAATTATTATTTTATCTTCACAATGTTCCGTGCCAACATGGCAGTTACAAATGTACATTTAATTGGGACAAATACATCTTTATTTATGTATCTATCTATATTTAACCCAAAACCTTTAAACCATTTTTTTAACATTTTAGAATTAAATCGATGATATCGGAACTTTGTTATACAATAACTTAAAAGGAGGTTAAACGATTAAATATACAGGAAGAATTTATTTTACTTAAATTAGAACTGCTAAAATGATTTTTTAAATAGGGTGTCCGAATATTTTTGGGATCCACTGTAGATAATGAATGAATGTACTACGATTGTTTCATTATACACTACTTACATAAAAAATATGAATATAAAAACTCGTTGCGTATTATGAATTACGAAGGTTTAGTAAAAATATGTTTTTATCGATCATCATAATTTGAATATATTAGTGAAATTTCTCCAAAAACACATACCCGTTTACACATAGTGGTTGTATTCAAAAAACATCAATCGTGATCGGCAATTTGCTTAAAACTCTTCTAAGTTTTACAACCACATACATCCAATCTTTTGAAATCGAAAGACGCTTATCTAGAACGATGTTTCATTCAAGTTTCCATTTTAAAAACCATTCAATGAAGCTAAAAGATGAAGTACCTTAGCTTACCTTATATATATATATATATATATATATATATATATATATATATATATATATATATATATATATATATATATATATATATATTACATATATTTTTATTTTATTCAAAATTCATCGTTTTTCACAATCGCCTCAATGACTTTCTTGAACACTTTTCATTGCAACACTGGCATTAAGCGTTTCTTTCATGGCCAGTTTAAAGAGGATGGAGAACGGATGATGTTGAAGCACACAGGCTTCTATTTTCGGCAAAAATTTACGAACAGCGACGGTTCTGTGAGATGGCGCATTATCGTGCAAGGAAAAACAACTTTCCGGAGAACGATTCTCTTCCATAACACTCAGAAAATATTTACAATTGATATTTTGCTATTTTGGGACGTATAAACCTTTAGGAGGTCGTAGTCGTAAAAACAAATCAACATTATCTTCCCTCGTGACTTCTGGAAACACATTTTTTTCGATTTCGGAGAGCCTCGGGATTACCCACGTAGTAATTTAGCGCTTTGTTTATGGACCGTACTTGAACTACCAAGTCCCATCACTAACAATGTTTAATGCGAGCTAATTCTTGGTCTTTATTTAGGGCGTGAGGAACAACTCGAGCTTAAACTTTGGTCGTATTATTTATTCTTTCGCTATCCATCATAGTCGAATTCGCAATAACTTCCAAAGCATCACGATCGTCCCGGAACCGCCCGTCGAGTAATTTTAATGCGATTTAATATGAATTCACCACTCTTGACAAATGTGTCATAAGCAAACACGCTGTAATCTTGAGTCCACAGCAGCATAATGAATACAACACTGCATCTTAGTCAGTAGATACCTGCCGCAGATCCCCTTGTCCGTCTACTAGCCAAGGACTATCCATTCCCAAAACGTTCGTTTACCGTAGACAACTCTATATAATCAATGTTATCGAGAGCGTTTGTATTATAGACTGAAATTTTTTTGAAAGAAACACTTTACTACCTGAATAAATCAAATATCTTTAAAACAAAATTACTTATGAAACAAGTTATTTCCAGTTTGATAGCAACTTTAAGGAATAACAAAAGGGAAAGATAATGGAGAGCCATTCGCTGGCAATTTATTCATGAGCACGTTTTAATACAAAGTTAAGGATACATTCATTTTGCTTCCAAGGGTTTGACTAAATTACATGAATAAGGTTTTGCAGTTTTTAATTTTTTTTTAACATGGTAGTAAATTGCATAAATTCTATATTCCTAAAGATACAAATCATTAAATTATAATATATAATGTACATAGCAAGAAAAAGTTATGTTATTTTGAATTCGCGATTATGAGAGCTTCATTAAATTGACTATCGTTCGGTTATTAAGTACCTAGATTTGAAATTGTCTGGTAAGATAAAATGTAATATGTCAACAATATTAGGATATCAATTTTCATCCCATTTGGTATACATTTTTTTTTATTAATCGTGGAGGTAAATATATTACAGACCAGAAACGACTTGAGACGTTTGTGTGTAAACGCATGTAAGAATAATTTTTTGCTTCATTTTATTCAAACTAAACTTTGGAATCAAATTTAGCAATAGAGATAAGAAAACTTTTCAGATGTGTTTTGTTTGTTCAGTGGCTTGTTTATATGTGTATGTTGATTTGCTTTGTGTGCTTTGATATGCTTTTAAAATCTAAGTGTTAATCATATTTCTAATTAGTTTAAATTATGAACATGTGCGTCAATGTTAGTCAATTTTCAATTTGGTTATATTTGATCAGATGTGATTAGAAGCAAGATTTGCTTCTTAGCTAATCAAACCAATGTTTGTGTAAACATGTTCAGAAATGCACTAATTTAGAAACATAGTTTATTTACAGTATACTTCGCTTAATGATAAATAAAACCATGTTTAAAAAATCATTGTAATTAGGTTTAAAATGGTCGACTATCCGTTATTTTCGCTTGATTTAGCCCTATTCGATTATTATTTAGGAAATATTATTCGAAACAAAAAATTATTCAAAGAATGAACTTTTGTCACAATCGATATAGTAGACCATGTTGTGGAGTCGTGGGTTACAAAACAGAATAGCTGTTATTTCCCAAAGGATATAAATTACTTTTCAACAAACGTAATAAACGAATAGATTCAAAAGGTGATTAAGTTGAATAAAATAGTATTATTTTTTTTTAAATAATACTCCTAATATCATGCATGACAATAAATTATTTTTTGTTGTTTTTTTTTGAGAAAGTGAATAGTTTATAAAGATTGCATTATGCAACACGTATCAATGTGAACAATGTATGATCATTTTATTATTTAATACAAATATGGAGTGAAGAAAATCGAATCGAGTGAAGAAGATATTATAGACCTACTATGACATCTTTAAAAAGTTACTATTTGTTGAAGTTTATGGTTCGGAAAAAATGCTGGCTTATGCAAACAAAATAATCCGTATACTATCAAATACTTTATCTTGAATATAATTACTAGAGGGGAGCTTAGGGGTGTCCATGCAGGGTGATCATATTATCTTTTTTTTTGTTCTAAAGTCTATTGAGTATAACTTGAATTTTCACTATATTACTAAATTCACAGACGAGGGGTTTACTAAGTGTATAATTTTTTTTTAATCTCCCATATATTTGCTATCTACTTAAAGGTAATAAGCAACTGTAAGGCAGCGAGTTGCCAAACATCTGGGCCTTACATTTGACGCCTAACATGCATAGGAACTTAGGCTCTTTATAACTAGAATAGTGAAATAATCTTAATTGTATCTTAAATTCTATAGCTTATCTCTAAGAGATTACAGCGTTTCAGTATCTGCATCTTTTGGTTATTATCCGGGGGGCCGACAGCAAGGGAGTTGGGGTGCACTTCAAGTCGCGACAGATATTACGCACTCGCACACTTGGCTTCTTCTAGTACAGGCTTTATTTTTAGATTGCGGTGTAAAGTTTGATTTGTTACGAACTAAGGAGCATCAGTAATTATTCTCATGGTTTTGGACTGGAAACTTTGAAGTATTTCTATATTGGATAGAGTCGCGGTACCGCACAATTGTATGCCGTAACTCCATTCGGGTTTGAGGATTACTTTGTAGGTGGTTAACTTATTAAACAACGATAGTTTGGATTTTTTACCAATTAATCAGTAGAGTTTGGATAATTTTAAGCCAAGTTGCTTCCTCTTTGTAAAAATGTGTTGTTTCCAGTTTAGTCTTCGGTGAAGTCTCATTCCAAGATATTTTGCACAGTCTGCCTGGGGGAGATGATGGCTATTAAGTGCTATACTCGGACATTTTTGGATGGCTCCACTTTATTACCCATTCTTCTATTTTATCAAGAACTTCCTGAAGTTTTTTGGTACCTTGCTTATAACAGTGGTATCGTCTGTAAAAGTAGATATAGACGTGTTTGGTGTAGTTGGTAGGTCAGCAGTGAAGATTTGTAAAAGTATCTTGTAGAGACCCAAGGATTTGTAGAGACCCAAGACAGTTCCTTGAAATATTACTTATTTTATCGGATATATGATAGTTATTTCTTCTTTATATTTGACAGCGAAGGATTTGGTCGTCAAATATGATAACAATATCTGATAGTATGGTTTAGAAAATTTGGATTTAAGTTTGTATAGTAAGCCTCGGAGCCATATTCAATCGGAGGCTTGTGTAACATCCAAGAAGGCACCGAGCAGTACTTTTTATCTTCAAAAGGGTTTTTGATAATTTTCACTAGCCTGTGCACTTGTTCGATTGTTGTCTTTCGCGAAATCTGAACTGGTTTTCTGGAACGATATTTAGTTTGCAATGGCTTCAGTCTCTTTAGGAACAACTTCTCAAAAAGCTTTGACAAGATAGGCAAACATGTAATGGGTCTATATGATGCTTTCTCCGTTGGTTTCTCAGGTTTTGGATTTGTTTTATTTTCCACTGAGACGGTTAATGGTCGACTCGAAGTATTGCATTATAAATTTGTGTAAGGACAACTAATACTGTTTCTGGTAATTGTTTAACGACTTGTCCAGTTCTAAGGTCAAATCCTGGACTTCTTTTGGGTTGAGGTTTCTATGAATCATAGGCTTAACTTCACAAATTTTTAAGGCTTTAATGAGAAGTGCCATTTGGTATGGTGTTTCAGGATATGAGGTTATTTCTTCCTCTTTTTTCCTCAAGCTTTTATTGGAATGTGGCATGCTTTGTAGGGAATACAGGTCAACATCTATTGCGTCTTCAGAACTCCCTCTAGTCACTTGGTGATCTAGTTTTTAGTGCTCTCTGCAGCATATCAACATGTTTTTGATCTTTGGTTTGCTTATTTTGTTTTTTTATCATGGTAAAGTTGGAATAAAGGTCACTTATTTTCAATCCGCTCCAAAAAGTCAAGACATATTTCCCTTTTGTTGTTCTTTTGATCTTAAAAAGCTTTTTCGGGACCATTTTAGATTTTTTTAGTTCCCAATTCATTGCTCAAAATCTGATGAACGGTTGTGTGAGTCAAATGCAACTTTTTCTCGATCATTCTGACTTTCAGACGGGACAACAGAATAGCAGAACGCACAAAATTTCGGATTATGTGGACATTTTTATCATTTCTTGCAGACAAAGGTCTTCTGCAGAGAGGTTCCTCCTCAATCGAGGATCGCTCTTCTGAGCATGCCTTAAATCACATGAAACCCTGCAGCCTTGAAAACACTTTTTCCATAGATCTGTTGAGGTTTTGCAAACGTTTTTGTCGTACTATGCCCAAGTCTGAAACAAAATTTGATAGCGCACCGTTGTCCGATATTGTTGTCACCTATTTTCAAAATCTGGTTCCCCAAAGGAATTGCTACGGACTACCATGTGACTCTAAAGAGTTCAAACTGGCACTGAAGACACACCAGAGAAACGTTATCTTGCCTCCCCTCCGAAAGGGAAGCCATTTAGTAACTGGTAACATTTAACATCGCTGTCAATTTCAGGAATACTTTACAATTAGTTTTCCACTCATACTAAATTGTACTTAAAGGACTAGATGCGCGGTTTTCTAACCCAGTTAGCGTCATCAGGACATGATTATAAAAAAACAAAAAAGTTTCATCATCAAAGTTCAATCATCTCCTGATTATGGCAGTTTGGTTAACGAAACGCGCGTCTTGTAGTTTCAATGCAATTTGAGTGGAAAACTCATAAGATTTTATTAAACACCAAAGGTGTTAAATTCCAAAGGATTTACAACTAAACACCAAATCACTTTTTTAATTCCTTGGCGCGCATTTTTATAACCATCATTGGGAGACGATTCAATCTAATTCTAAAACTACACTTTAGTAAGTTAGTAGTTACTAAACTTAGTAGTTACTAAACTTAAAAAAGTTTAGAAATTACTTGATTAAGTTTTAGAATTGTATTGAATCATCTCCTGATTATACTAATATGGTTAACGAAACGCGCGTTGGGAAATTATAAAAAAGTGATTTGGAATTTAATGGTAAATTAGTGTTTAATAGTCAGTGAGACTTTAGTGTTTCTCACCAAAAGTTCCAAAAGAAAAGTTGGCTTATGTTAATGACCAGAGGCCATGCATATATTCTAAATTAATGTATATTAAATAATTTTTATAGTTATCATTCAAAAAGGGAACGTTTTTAAGGTTGACGAGTGATTCACATATTATGCATTTAGTAAATTGTAGATTTGATATTAAGAGGTTGATTTAATTTCAATAATATTAAACCTAACAACACGATAAGCCAATTCGAATTTACTATCCGCCTTTGATATGATCACAATATCTATTTCCTTTTCAAAACTTCGATCAAACTCAAAAATCCAATGTTTTGTTTTGCATTGTTTATGCAAATATTTCCGAAATAGATTTCTCCACTTAGAGTTCTTTTAATTCACGACAGAAGTATATATGGAATACACATATGTTTAAAATGCATTTATGTCATGAAGATAGTGACTTAAAGTATTGATTAAAATACGTTATATTACTTCATATGCGCTAACATTTTCCATCTTTTTGGTGACAGTTGAATATAGCATCGAAAGAATGTCTTATCCTTAAAGGGACTCCATATCCATTCATCGATACATTTCTGAATTTCAAGTGTTTACAAAAGCTTATTGCATCGATTGAAAAAGGTAATAATATGACCGCGGATTGATGTGTAAGTAACACTTAAATTTAATTTTGGATGGATTACTATATTGTCCATATATACTATATTTAAAATTAGACTCTTATTATTACAGTTAAGGCCATAATTCATAAATATCAGTCGCGACATCTATTATAAATACGTTACGTTACAAACATATCATAGCAGATTATGTTATTAACCCCATAATACTAAATAGAAAATAAAACCGTTGATTACAAAGGCCTACAAAAAAAAATTAGGCAATTCCTAGGCAAAAAAAATTTTTTTTTGGTGCCTATTATTTTAAAACTGATTTATGAAAGCATCTCTACCTGCTCTACTTTTTTAGATACATCCATTTACCTATCTATGTTTTTTTTTAATTCAATAAATTCAAGTATGAGTGTTTTAAAATTATTATACAAGAATTGGTTCCTGAATATTTGCATTATTTTCAGTCACAATACTGAGTTAGAAATGAGTCGCCTAAGAATGAAATCAGGGACGTTGGGGAAAAGAATGTCATTAGCGACTCCTTAGCTGGACTAGAGAAAATCATCTTTCTTCCACTGCATATCAAGCTGGACCTAATGAAGCAGTTTGTAAAGGCTCTTGATAAGAATGGATCATGCTTTGCATATGTAGGGTGTCCTATAACTTATCCGCCATTCAATTTTTCAGTAAATGTGTTGGGGTAGTTGGATTTTCAAAGGTGACAAATCCGATTTGGTACTAGTTTGAGCCTAGTTTTTAGAGGACGCTTGCTACCCACTTTGTGAGGAATTAAACCGCTCATATTTTTTTACTCTATTAAGCTGGGAATATTTTAACTTCAAAAAAGAGAAGAGTCATAAACCCACGTAAAAAAGGTACCCTTGGTCAATATCGATATCTCATGCCGTTTGCGAGATATTCGGGTTCAAATATTCCATTATACATATCGTCGATGGCTGAAATATCTGCAATTTACAAAGTGTGGTTTGAATATGAGGAAAAAACATTAAGATGTCATAAATACAACGGACTTTATAATAACAATTTTTTGAAATTTACTTCAATAGATGTTGAAAGTGTTCACCGTTTACCTCAATACACTTTCGAAGGCTCTTTGTTAAGTGACGCCTCAGATTTGAGAAGATATTTTCTTCATTTCTAATAACATTGGTCGTTTGTTGAATTTTTTTGTAAAATTTTGTCTCGTGTATTGATTTCATCATGGTAAACTAAAGACTTTATATAACCCCACAAATAAATGTCTAACGGATTAATGTCTGGGCTACGAGGTGGCCAAGGAAACCCACCACCACGCCCAATCCATCGATGTGGAAAACGTTGATTCAAATGATTTCGTACTACAACAATAAAATGCGGTGGCGCCTCATATGGCATGAACCATATGTCTTGTCTCGTATACGATCCAAAAGGTCTAATAAATCATTTTTTAAAAACTGTGCATATTGATCTCCATTCAGTCTTTGCGGAAATTCAAATGAGCTGGATAAAAAATTCTGGATAATGCTGCACCAAATGCTAATTGAAAATTCGTGCTGAAAATATCGCTCTTTTGGTAGGTGTGGATTTTCCAGTGCGGAATAATGATTATTTCGCCAGTTAAAAATTCCACGTCTGGTAAAAGTTGCGTTGTCAGTAAATAATAGCTTTTTCATGAACATGGGGTCTTCGTTGTTTTTATATAGTAGATTTTGACAAAATTCTGATCTAGCTGGTAAATCTTGTGGCAATAAATTTTAAACAGGCGAAAAATGATCGGGAAACAATTTTTCTTTATGGAGAACTCTTGAAACGGTAGATATACTAATTCCTGTAGATGCCTCCAGACGCCTTGTGCTTAGTTCAGGATTTTCCGTGATACTAACCAAAAGGTTTTACCGTTATACGTTTAGGTCGTCCACCAGGATTGTTGTAATAAAACTTGTTTCACCTAACTGATTGAAAATTCTTTGAATCATTTGTCGATCTGGGATGGTTCTGGTTGGGTAGAGCTCTTCACTCCTTCTAACTAGAGCGCGACTATTGTAATTTACTTGTGTATAAACGCAGAGCATATCCGTTAAATCACGGTTAGGAAACTGATTAAGTCTGGCATTTTTTACAGATGATTTAATACCAACTTAAGCAATTTGTTTCCACTTATGTTTAATAGGCGATATATAAAACAATGACAATTGTCATCGAAATGTAATAATTGGTACACAACATTCAAGGCACACTTTGTGAATTGCATATTTTTCAGCCATCAATAAAATGTGCAAAGGAATATTCGAACACGAATTTCTCACAAATGGCGTAAGATATCTATATTGACATCGATATCTCAGATATTCGTGTTCGAATATTCCATAGCACAGGATTCTGCCTTCGTAAATTCGATGAATAAGGTTGAGCGAGAAGCCTGGACTTCATTTGTTGCAGTTGTAGGACATTTTCTGGGCAAACGCAACGCTGATAAACTGGTGAACAAGATGCTTAACAGTTTGCTTTACACTGCTTAACAGTTTGGATTCCTCAAAATTTAGAAGACACCAGTGACTAACAAAGTTAAATGTTTCACCAGAATATTAAAACTATGGAGGATCGCTACCAAGGAAGTTGGGATACGCACATGATAGCAGATTACTGCTGGAGTTTAAAAAGGGAGTTCTAAAATACATTCAAGAATGTCACCGAAAAGAAGCCTCTGAAGCGTTCAGTGACTAGTAGGTTTCATGCATGACTTTTTCCTCTATATTTGTATAATATAATAATAAAAAATTCTTGTTTACATTTTTTATTTGATTCATGGATTTAACTTAAAATAGTGTAACGTATATTTTCCTAAAATGTTCATCATAGAAATTTGAGCTTCTAGGCAAAAATTATTACCATATTTGAATTCAGGGTATCAAGTTCGTATGAAATCAACTCCAAATTCCGCGGCACCAAAACAATCGTTAATCATTTTTATTAATAATAAATTATATTTTATATGTTTCAAAATTGTGTGCCGGACTTAAATTTGAACAAACTAATAGGAACAAATTTAGGAAATCACGGTTAGGAAACTGATTAAGTCTGCCATTTTTTACAAATGATTTAATATCCTACTCGAGATTAGAGAACCTTGTTTCCACCTACATTTAATAGGAGAGATAGAAAATAATGACAATTGTCATCGAGACGTAATAATTTGTACTGATAAGGAATACCCAGACGTGAATTAAAAGTATTTTTCCATTGGTCATTCCATGGTCACGTTAAGGGAATGACTTGAGTGGGGGAAAAAAATTGTATATATATATATATATATATATATATATATATATATATATATATATATATATATATATATATATATATATATATATATATATATATATATAGTGTACGCCACCCAGTGGTTTTGTTGTGTCAGTATTTTTTTCGTTTGTTTTTATACTTAAATAACCCTTTTGCACAAATAGAGTGTTTTTTTCGATCTTCACACAGTTTGTGGTAAGTAAATCATAAATATTATATTTTCTATAGTATTTTTATTGAAAACTTTGATTTTTAATTTTTTTAATATTTATTTATCGGTCTCTTTCATTTTGTATTTATCTCAAAATGAACAAGCGTTCTCGTACTCGCTGTGCGTCTGAAGTAGAAGCGTTATATGAGGCAGCTGATATTTTCGACGACAAAGAGTGAAAGAGAGACCGAATCGTTTTTTGAAGAGCGTCATACCAGTGAACTTTACCTAACTAAATAAATATATTTATTAATATAAACCTAAATTATGTAATAAGCATCTGAAAATATATTAAGTCCCCTTTTAAATGCCGTTGGAAGAAAGTTTTTATCTATTAATTTCGCCTAGATATGACAGTTGAACACCTCATTTTAACATATTTTTGCTGTTTTTTTTATGGTATTAGGAATACTGTTACTTTTTGAAATTGCTGATTGAGGTTTATGTTATTTTGGATTAAATTGGATAATTTAATCGAAAGATATTAATACTCAAAGACATACTTATGGTATACCCATGTGCTCCTGAATCGGGAAGCACAGAAGTGCTTCTCTTGAGGGTTAAACCACCCGAAAACCCAGACAACTGTGCTGGTTTGGCTATACGTTTAGTCTTATAACTTTATTTAGACCTCTCGTAATGTATTACTTGATTTAACATAAAGCATAAAACGTGCTTTCGGTCTTCTTCGCGGACGTTTGCGATCAAGCGGTATTCACTCCAGGATTGCCTTGGTCCATCTGTCGTCCCATAGCCTCGCTATATGGCCTGCCCATCTATATATATATGTTTTATGTTTAACTTGAAAAGTTAGAAAAAAGAAGAACAAAAGTGATTTAGTTTGTCTTAACGAATTGTCGTTATTTGTTGATAATAATTATTTTGTTGGTAATGTGCATATAACCTACATGGTATTTTTCTGAGAATTTTTACGAAATTCGAATTTCAATTTTTTTTTTAATATAAATTCCGACGTGACTACTGTCACTTATCTCATTATGTATTTTTAAATGGAAGATTTGATAGGAAATTAAACTTAACTTTAAATAAACAGATTTCGATTGTATGACTTTAGGCTGGTGGCCATAAAAATTGGAACTCTTGGCAAACATAAGGATCATAAAAGTTTCTCGGTTAGATGCTATTCTGTACGATAGACACATAGTTCTAATCGGAATGTTTGCGTACATACCCTTGATACTTCTAGGGATCTGAAATGGCTTTTGGTGGTTTCATAATAGTCGCTGAGTTAAAATATCTTCTATTAGTGATATTAAAAATAATTTAAGTTACAATTTAGTTACGTTAAATATAATGTTGGACTCACAGCACCAACAGTTTTCTTTTTCCAATGTGAAATGAACTAATTCTCTAAATTAATTAAAATTTTATAAATATGTTTAAGCAGGCGTGTGGTAATTTGTTACGGCAGAGGTCGAGCGTAATTTTAAAAATCTATTTGGGATTTAGAGGACAAATTAAAAAAAATTGTTTATCTATCAGACTATATTAGTTAGACACATTAACTTTAAATTAGAAAACAATTTGGTAACAAAAATTTTGCTTAAACATAAAATAAAAGTGAATTTATAAAATTACACTTCGGCGAGATTAAGTAATAAAAACACAGCAGTTTTTATTATTTATCTGTATTTATCTCTTAGTTTTTACTTTAATTATACGTATACACGTTCTCTTTAGATTAGGAAACATTTTAGCAGCATAACTCTTACTCAAATGTAAAATAAAGTCAAATTTATAAAATTAACAAGTCTGATAATGAGATCAATGAAATAGTAACAAAATTTTTTATCTGCCTGAATTTAATTCGTTATCTTAGGTTTAGTTTACTTCACCATCAGTCTCTTTATCACAGTAACATTTATTGTAAAGAAATGTAATGTGGTCTCGGCAAATATTCCTTAGACCAGCCGCTTGGATTGTATCTTGGATTGTCTCCCTTTTTTAGCAGGATATATTTTGCAGCGTTCTCTGCATCCACAGGTACTTGTGTCTTATTCATTACATGAGTTTCCGTTTCTTATGTTTAAGTGATTTCTAATTTTTCTTTTAAGTTTTCTTGAAAGGTACCATCTTAGCTACAGTGATATTCGTAGCGTTTCTCTTTACATCTTTTATCTCTACTCTACTGATCTGCATTCTCAATTTATGTAAATATTTTTGCCTTTTTTCTATTTTTCTATATCTACTATCTACTTTATTTACCCTCAAGAGTACCATGGCGTTTATTCCTGCAATATCTAGGAAACGAAAAAATAGTGTCAAAAGCCATCTTATGTTTTTTCTTGACGTCGAATACATTTTCGCTTTTTTTGTCAATTTTACTAATTGGTCTTCGCCTACGAGCCATTTTGAATATGAGGGTTGCTATTTATATATCCGGAATTGGCAACAATGGTGTTGCTAGGAACCATCTGACAAATACTCGTAAAGTTTGATATTATTGACTATATACGTACTCAGAACGTTTTGTGATGGGGACGCTATTTGTGTTGTTTAGTAACTCGAATATTTCATCTCAGTCAAAATATGGAATTAACTCGTGAGAATTTATGGGCGCTGATTTACTACGACTTTCAACTTGGATTATTTCTATAACAGTGCATCGATTAATTCACTTCAACTTTTGGCAACGAAACACCATCTAAAATCACTGTATATAGCTTGTTTAGTGTATTCAATCGTTGCCGTCGTTCGTTTACGGACGAATTTAAAGAAGGTCGTCCAAAATAGGTGGTTCAGCCAGACAACATCGATACTGTGGGCGAACTGATAAAGCAAGATCGTCATGTAACATAATATGAGATTGAAGCATCTGTAGGCATTAGTATGACAATCATGCACAAAATTTTACATGAACAATTAGCCACGAAAAAGATATGTGCGCCTTGGATTCCGCATAATTTGACAATCACTAAAAAAAAGGTTCGTGTAGATGGGTGCAAATAAATGTTCAACAAATACAATCGTAGTGCTTCAAAGGCCATGTACAACATCTACACAGGTGATGAATCTTGGATTTATGTGTACGAGCCTGAACGTAAACAGCAATTGACTGTGTGAGTCTTTCAAAATGAGCCAGACCCAATAAAAGCTGTTCGCGCAAGAAGCATTTGAAAGCAAATGGTCGTATGCTTTTTTGGGATAAATGGGCATGTGGCTACAGTGCTACTAGAGAATCGTAGAACGTCAGTTTTAAATGATATAAAACCTTTTGTTTGCCAGAAGTCTTTGAAGAAATAAGAAAAAACACATCTGACCGAACAACTCAATATTTGATCGGCGTACAGTCCTGATTTGGCACTCAATAATTTGTTTTTGTTCCCGTCCATGAAGAATAAACTACGTTGATTCGTTCAAAATGAATGTTTTGGAGATACCTCAGTCGGAATGGAAAAAGTGCCATGAAAATTGGTTCAAACGTATGCAAAACTGTATCGGTCATCGCGGAGAATATTTTGAAAAACAATAAAACCATTTTCAATAATAAATATTTGTTTTGATTTATTATTTCGGATACATAAATAGCAACCTATATAATAAAAAATAGAAAATACGAACTTTGTTGACGATATTGTATAAAATAATACCGCGAAGAACATCGAAGGTAATTTTTTTGACTTCGGGCCCGCTTAAACTATCCGACGTTTACTCTGCTACTAAAACAAATGCTACCTGTAGGTTATACCTGCGCGCAGGTAGGGGGTATATAGTCTTTTGTTTACGTGGTGTGCCTATAAGACGATGTTAAATATTAATTGTTAATATAAAATATCCCCCAATTAATATTAATATGAATGTTCTCATCAATTTAGTGAGTGATATGTATTGGACCGAATTCCTTCGTGGGATCTTTTGCTAGAAAATATGTTTGGAGCTCCATTTCTGAAGCGGATGGTAACTGGTGTACCTGCAACGAAAAAATCATGGGGTTGCCAGGGTCAGCAGTTTTAAGTAACGCGAAAAACGGCATTCATCCGAAGAAAATTGTGTTTTGCATTTGATACGCCATTTTCTAATATTCACAATTAGATCCGATGAAGGCAGTAACTGAAAAAAAAGACCGTCCAGAATTAGCAAACAGGAAAGACGTCTCATGACATTGCACAACCACATGTTTCAATCCGGACTATTGCGATTCAATCGGAATGTTTTACCTCATCCACTATACTCAACGGACATCGAATCCTCGGACTACCATCCATTCCGTTGTTTTCAGTGGAAAATGTTTAGAACAGAATAAGAGTTGAAAAATGACCTCTATTAATTTATTTTTGGCAAAAAGTATTATGGATCGATCAATAAAATTTATGAAATATTTACACAAACGATTTGTGTTTCTCTTCCTCTTAAAAAAAATCCTACGAACTTTCCGAACTACCGGACAGGAGAGTAGTTTTACAATTAGGATTATATCTAACTTGATGAGAATTTAATACATTATTGATCAAACCATCATTATTATGCTGTAAAAAAAACAACATAAAATACAATAATGGAATTTAACTTATCACATCTTATCTAAAACCTTTAAATACAGGTTATATGCAGCATATTGTTTACTGTTAGTGTAATAAGTTTTCTCAAACCTATACTACTGAGGAAATCAAGGTACACCATACTTTTCACAACATTCAGCATTGTCTTTTCTGTTTGATTGGCACTGATTTATTTTCCAAAAATCCATACTTTACTTTTGTGATGTGTCAATGCATTGTAAAATGGAATAGATGTTTCATCAAGTTAGTTTTGCCCTTTAATGTTTGCTCAGATTTTAATTGCTGCTCTCCTAGCTGATATTCCCAGATGTTGGTGTAATGCGTAATTTACGAAAAGTCCGAGAATAGAAATTTGACCTCAATATTTCTTACTAACTAATTTTAATCTTACGAGAGAAGATGAAACGTTCTGAAAAATGATATAATTAATAATGTTATATTACTAATAGAAGTTTTGTTTTTCAATATTAGTCTGTCGAAGTTTAACACACGTATGGCAAATGATATTCCCCTTCTGATGGTTTCATTAGAATCAACTTATAGCAATGTTGAGATAGCTTCGAAAAATGATATAATTAATAATGTTATATTACTAATAGAAGTTTTGTTTTCCAATATTAGTCTTTCGAAGTTTAACACATGTATGACAAATGATATCCTCCTTCTGATGGTTTCAACAGAATCAACTTATAGCAATGTTGAGATAACGGTCCTTTTATGATGAACAATTGTTGATTTATTTAATTTGTATTAACTGATATTCAAATTTAATTTCTATCTTGTATTGATTAATTTATTTAATTGTAATCAGTACGATGGTTTATCATGGGTATAGTATAAGAAGTTAAAAATTTTACTTCGAATGCGGGTATCAGTTTTATTATTTCGCGAAATTGCCTCTAGGCAGAATTGCAACCCACATATAGTATTAAGGAGTTTTCGGATCTTGCTTTAAGATAAAAAATACTGAACATTACGATTGAAGCATTTGACTTCTTTTTGTGAGAGATCCTTTTGTCACAACAAGAGTAGTTCTGTAGTTTAGACAGGACAGAAAGTAAACAGTAAAATTCATTTAATCGAATAAGGTTTTTTTGCCTTTTCGAGTATTGATTTCATTTCATGTTAATTCTAATAGCTGAATATCAAGCAGTAGTTTTACCAATATTCTGAAGTTGACTATCATTACGGTCGAATCGTGATTCTGCACATTTATACATGATGGCTGCGCATTGGACAGAAGATAGAGGAGAAAGTAGGAAATCGAGTTACTATGGCATGAAGAGTATTTTTTATAGAAGAATAGGTAGCTTAGCTTATCCGTATTTTTAATATTCCTAAGGGCCGGTTCTACACTGAAATAATATACCAGGTATAAGCTACGCTAGAAATAAAGTTTTAAATGCCGGGCCAGCGTTTCAAATTTTATTCCAAGCATAGCTTATACCTGGTATATTCTTGTATTGTAGAACCGGCCCTACGTAATGTAATTTTTAAAATATTAAAAATATTGCCATTTACTGATAATCAGTTAACTTAATAATAACCTATATCCTAGTTAAATATCATGATATTTAATGTGCTTATTGTTAAATTTTGAAGAACATTTGGTGAGCAAAGTGTGAATACGTTCCATATTAGTCATTTGATGCTTTATGAGTTTCGATAGTGTAATATTATCATTAATGCTACTAATGCCACATATGTGATTAATACTAGCGTTGGATCCTAGTGTCTTTGGTAGCAGAACATATCACCGTTGGTTAAAAAAAAATAAGAACGGTGATTTCAGCCTTTCGACGGTATACCATTTGGAAGACCTGTCGAGTTTGGTAAGGATCTGTTGTTGAATGAAATTGAAGCTAATCTCAAACAAATCATCCAGGAATGAACCTCAAAAAAGTTTGAAACAACTGAACAAAGTGCAAGGAGTGCACTTGCTATATAGCAGTATGTGGACTGCTATATAGTAGTTCACATAACAAAAAAACAATATCCTTTCCCACTCGAAAATTAGGTCTTAAAAAAGTGTTACTGTCAGTAAGGGGGAATTCTGCTGGATTTATTCATTATGAGGCTCTGAATTCTGATGAAATACTAAGTGCTGAATATTTTACAGAATGCAGTTTAACAGAATAAACATGGCTTTGATTCAAACTGAATGACGCACAACCAAGAGAACAAGCAGGATTCAGAAGTAAATTCAGTACAACGGATCACATCCAGGTTGTACAGCAGGTCATAGAAAGGCACAACGAATAAACCATGCCACTGTGCTTGGCTTTTATAGACTACGAAAACGTATTTAACTCCATCTCAAAACATGCAATAATGGATGCACTGCTTAGCCAAGGGGTAGATAAATCATATGTAAACCTATAAGGATCGATATATGATCAAGCTACAGCCACAATTCACTTTGATGATCTTGATGTGGGAATTAATGTAGAACGAGGATATGGCGGGGTGACGCAATATCGCCTATTTTTTTCTCGGCTGGCCTTGAAGAAGTATTCTGTAAACTGGATTGGGAACAGGATGGTTTTAAAGATCAATTGTGTAAACTTAAACCATTTTAGATTTGCAGATGATATCCTTTTCCTTTCACAAGATCCAGAGGAGCTGTAATGGCGCATACAAGAACTGCAAAGGGCTGGCGAACCATTTGGCTTGAAACCAAACCTGATAAAGAGTCAGGTTATGTTCAATAACTTTGCTCAGGACAGAAGAATTTCAGTTTTAGGCAGGGCTTTGGAGATTGTGGACAGTTTTATATATCTTGGGCAGAGGATTTCAATGGATTTCAGACATTTGGCAGGCTCAACATAGTGTTTAAAAGCAGACTCCCACTTTGCCTGAAAGGAAAAGTCTTCGATCAGTACGTTTTACCCCCCAAACGCAAGTGAAACCTGAACACTTACATCGCAATCAATTCAAAAATTTTGGGTAGCACAGACAGCACAGACGGAATGGAAAGATGTTTGCTTGGCATTATAAGACGATACAAAAAGTCTTGCGCATGAATCAGGGAACAAACGAAAGTCTGTGACATCATTGAAAGAGTAAAGCAATTGAAATAGAGATGGGCAGGCCATATAGCTTATGTATTGTATATTGGTATGCCGCCAAACCAGCCATAGTAATTAGCAGTGAAAATGATGATTTTTTTTTTTAAGTTTTGATAGGAAGGAAGTAAAATGGAATTTGAAATGTTTTCTAATTTTTAAATGGTTTGAAATTGAAGAAGTTGAAAGTTGCAGCTATAGCATAAGTGGCTGATTAGCATAATTTGGTGGTATTCCTGAAAAAAATAAACAGCGGCGTAGATTGTAGGTAGTGGTGTTATTTTTATAAATAATAAGATACTGTGTTTTTTGAAGCACCCCATAAAACTTGAAATAACAGTCTTTTGTCGACAATAAGTGACATTTTCTCTCTACATTTTTAAAAGAAGGCACGGTTATTGAGATAATTACGATTTTCGATAAGTCTGCAGTACACTATCAAAACATTAGTAGACAAGTTCATTAGGCGTTAAATATTGTATATGACAAATCGTGACAAATGCATAATATAAATAACATAAAAATAGTAAGAAGAGCAAAACGACATTAATAATAAAAAATAAAAGAATTATGGCTAAAGCGTTATACTTCATAAAATATACTCAAATGGCCAACCACAAAGTTTTTCGCATATCCCCATATACACAATTCTGAAACATACTATTCTGAAACATACTATTTAAACAATGTATTATTATAGTGCTATTATGAGCCTCATAACCGCCCTGTAGATATAACATTTGTAATCTAATATTTAATAGCACATTTTCAAAATGTTGTTATACGTCTCCTTCGAGAAATTCTTGGAATGTGTAGTCCACATTTTTTGAGCTGATAAAACGTACTATTCTTCTGGTATTCTACTTGTATTACCAGTAGAATACTTTCATGAAACACAAATATATTATATACTATCGATAAAATTTTGTTTCTAAAAACCACCTATGAAGATGATTGTCTTCTGTTTTTAGGCCTTCAAGGACTTCTGCATAATAAATTCATCCTAAATGTCCAGGATATTACCAAATTTACCAGATTTATGGAAACTAATCGGAGAAGAGAAGGGGAGAATAGGACTGGACAATAGGCGATAACAACATTGAAGATGTGAATAATTTACTTATCTGGGAAGCAAATTAAACGAAAAAACTATCACAGGAGAAATCAGCAAACATATTATGAAGGGTAATAAAATTACTTACTTGTTTCTAAGATCTCTATCTATCCTAAGATTTAAAGTCATACAAAAGAACACGAAAGTTAAGTTTTTTAAAACTTGAAGGATTCAAGTCTCAGGATCTTTAAGTCTTCAACCTTTAGAAAGAAAGCAGATGTATTTTCTTGCAGTATTTTAAGAAAATGTACTAAGACGAATTATTGGTGCTGCGAATGATAATGGCAAATTGGAGGATTAGGTGTAAGTTTGAACTCAAACGAGAACTCCAAAAAATCAGATATTAAGAAAAATCATGGAATGGCGAATAGGGAGTAACAAAAAGAGAGATAGTTCAAAGATACGATGGCAGGACAATATAAGAAAAGGTGTTGAATAACTACTGCATTTTAAAAATTCGCTAAAGGCTTGTGGCAATCGACTCGGATGAAGGTGATGGTTTTAAGAGGCCAAGGAGAAGAAAACATTATTTCGTTTTATTTGGAATCGAATTATATATTTTTGCTTATAATTTCTTAGTTTGGCGCTTATGTAACTGGATGCTGTTGAATGACATCGTAATTTTCCCTACGAATTGTTTAGTATTATTGACCATATAACTTATTCAGCTGATCTGTCTCCTTGATCATTTTCATTTGTTGAAACTTAAATTCCTATAAAATGGATTTAATATAAAGGTATTCAAAGGTTGTCGTGAGGGCAATACTGGCGCTAGAAAAGTTGCTGAAATAAATTATATCAAGATTAATAACAAAAACATTTTATGTGTTTTTTTTCTTAGTAGAACTAAATTTTGTTTCTGTATACAACCTCTGTAAAAAAAGAAATAGAGTTTCTATCGACAGTTTTCCGGGATATGTATTATTACTAAGTCCATCATTATTTTAGCATGTTATTTATATTTCCATTCGTACAAAGCTGTTTAAAAATTCTTTGATATAATATTTGCGTGTACGTGGGGGGGTCTTTTTTATTTTGCACGTCAGTAGAAAACGATAATAAAACTGATATTCAGAGACAGGGATTTCTAATAATGAAAAATGGAAAATACACGTGCGCAATAAACTGAATTGTTTGAATATGAAAAAGAATGTTTGATGATAAAAGCCAACTTAGAAAGATTATACGCATGGGTGCACGGGGGAATATTAAAAAAATTACGTCATTAAAGTGGTTAAATATTATAGAAGGATTAAAATATTAACAGGAAGAGAGAACTATATACTTCTAGAAATTCAGCATTCTGTCCGTACTGACAATAAGTTTTACAATTTGACAATGTATAAATGATATGTATAGATCGATTCAGTAATCTAGCAGCATATATAGTATAAATTTTACTTCAATTTTTAATTATAATACTTTTTTTCTTTTACTTACTCTTAGGTACTTTTGTATCTACTTTTGTATATATGAGGTATATTTTTTAAATAAGGTCAATTTTTAAATATCATTAATATATCTTTATTTTTCTGTATTCCACATACTTTTATATATTTTTATACATAATTTGTAAAATGTTTTTGAATTCCGACGCCAAAGAAATTTGCCTCCTGTGAAGAAACCCAATCCATGACTACAGTTTTAACTTCGTCGTCGTCATTGAACCGTTGACCATCAAAAATTCCTTTAAGTACCTAAACAAGTGAAAATCACTAGGTGCAAGGTCTGAACCTATACAATTTGAAATAATAGTCTTTTGTCGACAAAAAGTGAAATTTTCTCTATATTTTTTTAAAAGGAGGCACGGTTATTGAGATAATTACAATTTTCGATAAGTCTGCAGTATACTATCAACACCTTAGTCGACAAATTCATTAGGCGTTGGATATTGTATATGACAAATCGAGGCAAATAAATAATATAAATAACATAAAAATAGTAACAAGAGCAAAACGACATTAATAATAGAAAAAAAAATATGGCGAAAGCATCACACTTCATAAAATATACTCAAATGGCCAACTATAAAGTTTTTTTGCATATCCCCGTATACACAAGTCTATGAGGTTTAAGACATTTAAGTCGGGGGACTAGCCGTCTGGACAGTGAATGGGGCCGCGATTTTCGATCCACCGATTCTGAAACATACTATTTAAACATTGTCTTATTATAGTGCAATTATGAGCCTCATGACCGCCCTGTAGATATAACATTTGTAATCTAATATTTAATAGCACATTTTTAAAATTGTGTGATAAGTCTCCTTCAAGAAATTTTTGGAATGTGTATTCTACATTTTTTGAGCTGATAAAACGTGGTATTACCACTAGAATCCTTTCATGAAACACAAAGGTTTTTTTGTAATAATTATGAGAAGATATTATATATTATAGATAAAATTTTGTTTCTAAAAACCACCTATGAAGACGATAGTCTTCTGTTTTTACGTCTTCAAGGACCTCTGCATAATAAACTCATCCTACATATCCAGGATATTACCAAATAAATTTCGATTTATGGAAACTAAACGGAGAAGAGAAGGGAAGGAGAGAATAGGATTGGACAATCGGCGATAATAACACTGAAGATGTGAATTAATTTACTTATCTGGGAAGCAAATTAGACGAAAAAACCATCATAAGAGAAATCAGACAATAGATTATGAAGGAAAACAAAATTACTTTCTTCCTTCTAAGATCTTTGTCTATTCTAAGATATCATACTAAGGTCATACAAAAAAAGCCCCAAGATCTTTAAAACTTGAACCTTTAAAAAGAAAGCAGAAGTATTTTCTTGTAGTATTTTAAGAGAGGATACTCAGAAGAAGTATTGGTGCTGCAAATGAATGATGGTCTAATTCTTCCCACAAAAAGACTTGATTAGACCTTTTGTTAAAGATTCTCATCCACTTCGAATTTTACTGTTACTCATAGCATTATTACAGTAAACCTCACAAATCTGACGGTGAATTTTCGTCCGTGAATTCTGTCCAGTTTCTTGCACTCAAAAGTCGAATTACAGATTGAATTTCACAGTCGGCTAGCGATTTAATTTCCTTAAACACTATAAACTTCTACAGCTCAGCACACAGATATGTGATACGGCTGCATATGGCGCCTAAATACGCGTAAAGCATGCAGGGAGCAGACGCCCAAGCGCACTGCGGCTTTTGCGTGTCATTCTTACTGTCATTCACAAACGGCCTTATTTAAAATATACCCCTCGTAGTTCTGAACTTAATAAGTAGTCAAATCTGTGCAGAAGATCTGAATGTTGGAGCCCTTTGTGTCTTCACATACTATCACATGAAACTAGCTGATTAGCTAACGCATTAGGGCGCACTGTTTGTCTTTTATTATATTTTTCACTATATTGTTCAATTGACTCTTTGATGACACTGGGATGTCTCGATGGATGATGAAAATGAGCACGTATCTTAGAGCATCTACGATTCTGAGCATAACTTTGTTCAGAAATTTCTGGAGAATTTCAAGATTAGAGTCTGCTGCTGATCTTCACAGTTGAATGCCATATGCCCAGATTGGCTTAAATATGACTTTGTAAAGCAGTATTTTATTACCCAGAGTTTATTTTGATTCACCAATAGATCTGTCTAAATGTGAATCCAAGCTGTTTACGTATTGTGATTAAGATATGCCATTTTTTGAGATCTCCTGTCTCCTGATGATGCTAACATTGTTAGCAAAACACGCGTCGAGAAGTTTAAAAAAGTTATTTGGCGTTTAGTGGTAAATCTGTTTACGATCTGTTACCAGGAAGTTTAATTTTTTATGTTGAATTATTTAAAAAATAATTCGAGTATATATACAGTTGAATTAGTGAAGCATCGTTTGTCACCAAAAATAATACTGATGTTTCTTCTAGATCTGTCATAATGTGGTGTAATATAAAAAAACCTGTAATTTTTTTATTAGTTTCTATGCTTTCTGAGCAATAAAAATATTTTAAAATCACCTCTTAAACACATTTGATTGTTTTAAAGAAATAAGTTTCGTTGTTTGCACTTCACCAGCAATATTTTCCATAAAAAACTATGACATGCTATTCCCTTCTTTTTTTCTCTTCCATGGTATCTGCACAGATGGAGTCGTTTTAACATTTTTTTTTATTTTGGGTTCTAACTAATGTAGGACTACGTATCTCATCGTTTAAAGAAATAAGTGATTTCGTGCTAATCATTACTAACTTGTCGCGTTGGTTGTTCACTTTTAGAGGTCACATGGGTTTCGGCATTAAATGAAGGCTCTGTAATTTATTTTCAAAATAAACATCCTTTTGATTTGTGTCTATTTTATATTTTCCAAAAATCATTTTAGCTAATTGTTTGTTTTATTTACAATTTTTGTATTTCAATGTGAAGTGAAGTTTTAACGGCATGCATTCCTAATATTTATTCACTTTCAGAAACTAATCGTCGTTTAATTAATTAATAAAAATATAAGAGATCATTTATAAGAGAGTCATCAAACATGTGGTGTTGAAGGATTTAGCGTTGTCGATACATCTCAGACTCAACAAAAAGGAAAATATTGCGGAGAAAGTATAAAGGAAAAAAGTTGTTGATATTTGATTAAAAAGACCCATTAAACATTGGCTGACCAGTAGTACCGATTTTAACATATCCGCTAATCGTAAAGAAAGATACAGGTTTCAGCATTTTGTTTATTGTACTTTTAGAATTGACCCGGACCAATTTAATTTAATTACATTGTATGTTTACTCATTTTTAAGCGCTTAGACTATTAAATTAAAATATATTGAAAGATACGAGTTGCTACTTATGTATCTGGAATAATAAAATAAATAAAAACAAATATTTATCATTGAACATGATTTTATTAATTTTCAAAATATTCTCCGCGATGATCGATACATATATTTTCATAGCACTTTTTCCATTCCCATTGAGGTATCTTCAAAACATGTGTTTTGAACGCATCAACTGCTTCTCCTGGCGTTGAAAGTGTTAACCACGTAGTTTATTCTTCACGGATGTGAACAAAAATAAATCATTGTGTGCCAAATCAGGACTGTACCGCAGATGACCCATCAATTGCATGTTTTGACCGGTCAGATATTGAGCCCGATGTGTGAGAGCTCGTGTTGTGATGGTGAAGTATGATCCTGCGTCGCTGGTTGTTTTTTTCTTAGTTCTTTAAAGACTTCTGGCAAACAAATGGTTGTGTATCATTCAGAATTAACCGTTCTACGATCCTCTAGTGGCATTGTAATCACGTGCCCGTTTATCTAAAAAAAACAGGCGACCATTTGGGTTATTTTGAAAGACCTATACAGTCGACTGGTGTTTAATTTCGGGCTTATACGCATAGATCCAGATTCGTTATCTGTGTAGATATTATACACTGCTTTTGACGCATCACAATTCTATTTTTTGAGCATTTCTTTGCACCAATCGACACGAACCTTTTTTTGAGCGATTGGCAAATTATGCGGAATCCAACGAGCATAAATCTTTTTTTTCGGCTAAATGTTCATATAAAATCTTGTATATATTTATCATACTAATGCACAGGGATGCCTCAACGATATGTTATATGTTTATCTTGTTTTATTAATTCGGACACAGTATCAATATTTTCTGGAACAACAACCGATTTTGGACGACCTTCTTAAATTCGTCCGTTAGCAAACAATGAACACTATTAAATTCACTAAAACAGTGATATATAGTGGTCTTAGATGGTGATTCATCGCCAAAAGTCTAAGCGAGTTAATCGATGCTCTGTTGTTGAGGTAATCCATGTCGAAATTCGTAGTAAATAATCGAACATTCTCACGAGTTAATTCCATTTTTTGACTGAGATGAAATTTTCTAGTTACTAAACAACACAAATAATGACCATATGATAAAATGTTCTGAGGACGTATACAGTCAACAATGCCAAAATTTCATTGCAGACAGATTCGATATTGGTGGTTGTTGCATCAGTAGTGTTTTGCAAGTGTTTGTAACCATATATTTTGGACTGTAGTAGCATATATTACTATATGTGCGCAGTCGTGTAATGAATTAAGGTCCCTTTAAATCAACTAAAACAGCAGTTGATGATGGTGCCTTATAGCTGAATGACATCAAATATTTCTATTCTCTGCAATTTTACACCACTGTTTTTTACCAACGCTTTAGGTTGTTGGTATGATTTTCCTCCATCCTTCAAGATCAGCCACGTTACTCTTCCACGTTTTCTAGATCGTTCTCTTTGGATCCGATCAATTTTTCCTGCTCTCCACAGCAATTTCACTTGTCTTATTTTATTCCCAACCAGCCTGATTTAGTTTTTTTTTCCTAAATTTTGTATTCTAGTGATGTTATATTATTTAGTTCTTTTCTAATGTCTTCAGTGGCTGCAGTTGTTTTTTTTTCCCTCATAACTATCCAGTTTTCTGTACCATAAGTTAGTACCAAGATGTAGATGGGTTATTATATTTCTGTCCAGCATTTCTTATATATATATATATATATATATATATATATATATATATATATATATATATATATATATATATATATATTATATTTCTTATTTCTTTTTATATTTCTCATTTCTTATATATATATATATATATATATATATATATATATATATATATATATAATATATATATATATATATATATATATATATATATATATATATATATATATATATATATATATATATATATATATATATATATATTATACATATATATATATATATATATATATATATATATATATATATATATATATATATATATATATATATATATATATAATATATAATCTCTTCTTACAGATCGGCAGAGTAGGAAATTTGACTTCCCAAATACGAGAAGCATGAGATGGAAGCACGTCTTCCAGTGGCTGACCATTCACGACAACATCAGCCGTCTCTGTATCCCTATTTAGAGCCGTTTGTTGCAGTGTTCGTTTTTTGTTCATTAATTCATAAATCCGAGCGCATCATAATTTTCACTAAATATGTCCAGCACCGTTTGAAATGCTGACAAACTATGCGCTACAGGCACACAGTCGTTTGCATATTGCAGCTCTACGATGCTAACTTTCTTTGTTTTTGATTTGGCTTTAATACGTGTCAGGCTTCCATCCATTCTCTACGGTATCTCACTGAATGCGGCAGTCTGCATTGGGCAGGATTTAGGACAGCGGCAACAAACACATAAAATAGTGTTGGAACGATCACAAAGCCGTGCTTAACACCGGTCTCAAAAGTAATTTATTGAAAGAAATGCCTGGCAATGAATATTTATCGCGTGTATTTGTTGTTGAATGGTTTAAGCGTTTTCAAGATGACCGAGAAGACGTTGAAGGTAATCCACGCCCGAGTCGCTCTTTCGAGTCGGTGCTAATTATGACAATATCGAAAAAAATCGGTAATCTGGTGAGATGACCGTCGGTTAAGTATTCGTGTGACTGCTGAAACTGTAGGAATTGACAAAGGTTGAGTACGGTAAATTTTTCATAACAATTTTAACATGCAAAAAGTGTGTACCAAAATGGTGTTTTAAATTCTCACGTTTGAACAACAAGAAGCTCGCAAAAATGTTTGTACTGACACTTTGAATGCCATTGAAAATGACCCAAACTTTTTGGAAATGATAATGACATGGGACGAATCGTGGTTTTTACTTATGATCCTAAAACGAAGCGCTAACCCAAGCACTGGAAGCAAATCAAAATTTAAAGAATGATGATTGTTTTTTTCGATATTCATGGGACTGTGTACCTTCACTGAGTTCCTGAAGGTTAAACTATTGATTAACATTATTACCTTTACGCTTTTGCTGCACTCCCTGAAAGAATAAGAAAATGAATTCAGCCCGTTGAAACTATGAAAGAGAAAATCTGAACGAACCGTCAGAAGAAAACTTCCAGCAGTGTTTCGAACAATGGATGATTCGCATGGAGCGTTGTAGGGATAGAGAAGGGGTGTATATTGAAGGTGATAAGTACATATGAATGAAATCAAAATAAAATGTTTTACAACGTCAATCTCGTTATTTAATAGTCACAACTCGTATTCACAGTGAAGTGAATTTTACTATACGAGGATCGGAAATGTTCTCGGTTTGATAAAGAGATTGTGCAAGTATGGCCAGCTAACTATATAACTGAAAATGAAAAAAAAAGTTCTTATAAAATGTCTTATAAAGGATTCTTCCCTTCGTTTTCGACTATATAAAGTGGGTAGAATGTATTGTGTACATTTAGCATTGGCAGAAGAGAAGTTAAGTTAATGTGCATCAGTCAAAGGAGTCAAACGCCTTTGACAAATCCGCAAAGGCTACGAATAGGCTCTCATTTTGTTCTCTGCATTTTTCTTGTATCTGACGTAGCGAGAATATCATATCCGCTGTTCCACGAGCTGCTCTGAATCCGCACTGACTCTTTCCTGCAGCAGAGGGCAATATTATACCGCGAGAGTTCTTGAAATCAGCTCTATCTCCTTTTTAAAAAATAAGTATAATGCAAACGCCTCTAAAGTCCGATAACATTTCCTGCTTTCTCTAGCATAGGCAGATTATTTCGTGGATTTTGTTCACAGTCATATTGATTGACATAATTATGTTAATTGACCGGTTTTATGACTATTTACATATACCTATGCGAAAATCTACATAACTAAACAATATAAACAATAAACTTAATAAAATATGTTACAATATAAACAATAACTTATTCATACAAAAAGTATTTCAAATGGTGTAGTCCAACATTTCATGTTTTGCAACATATAATAATTAAATTTTTTTCGACGCCTTCTATTAATTTGCCGCTTAAAAATGGCGGCCTTAATCAAAACATCGCAGAACTTTGTTTGAAAGGTGTACGGTTGGTTGAATCGAGGTTCCTGGCAATAAAAGTTGAGACTTTTCGCAAACAGAACAATCATAAATCTTTGCGGATTTTGTCGTTGTTTCGGTACGATAAACGAACGCAAATCTAGTCTGTGTTTATGCTGTACGTTGCGGTGGGTGGTTACTCAAGATGCTTTCGGTTAGTTCGTTAATCGGGTTTTGTGTTTGATTATCGCATAAAACAAATAATCAATGAAACGGTGAATTTGTGGACTTATTTCTTGTAACTATGGTAAGAATAATTCACATTTATTTCGAAATATCTCATTATGTACTAAACATTTGAAAATAATCGTCATTAACATTTTATTGTTATTAGTGATTCGTTTCTACTAGTCTAATTTGATCTGCTTCTAGTTTTTTTATACAGTATTCTATTAGGAATTTAGTAAAAGATCTACAACATATAAGAATTAAGTGATAACAGAAAGGGGAATCTGCATTAAAATATTTTTTGCAATTCTAGTAATGTTTCATTGATTTATTATCTTTATGACTAAATAATTATTAGTATTACCTAATATTGCTAGCTCATGGCTGATACAAAGCTCGATCGAATCAATTAAGTATTTTTATTTATCATTTCGTTTGGTATATTCGTTGGAATTTTATTCTAATCAAGAAGAAGCTGAAGTGCGCTTGATAAAACACTGTTTTCATTGGCCTATTAAAGTTCTGCCAAACTCGCTTTCGCATAGCTTCAAGCACATTCATTTTTAGAATGCAATTGTAAAATCCGGCTTACGAAAATAATTGCTGCGGGAGTTCAATCCCGCCCTAAATATAGTGATATCCCGCCCTAAATATATGGTAACAGTGCCAGATCGAATGCCGCATCACCACTATCTTTACTTTATTTATCCACCTCGTGTATTGAATAATTTTATACCGTCTTGTCTTAAAAATTTGATTGTAACCTTATATACGATTTTATTAATAAAAAATGTATTCATATTTATGTACTTTAATTGGATTATATTGGATAAATTTATTTACCTTCGTCGTATTCTTCTTTACAGAAGAATCGTGACTTATAGAAACTTATTTCGTTTGCGTCCTTTTCGCATTACTTCTCGTCAGCGATATCTATTTCTGGTTTTCTTGGTTACACTTGGAGAGATGAAGAGTTGAATCAGTTAGATCTCTTTGGAGGTTTTCCGCGTGACCTAGAACTCTCCACTCGTTCTTGTACCACCAGTTTTTCTAGGTGGAAGAATCTTAGTATTTGCTCATGAATAATTTGAGATCGTCTTGTGGGTTCATTAATTTCTTGAATAACGGATGCGTTTGTTCGTTTGGCAGTCCATGGAATGCGAAGGGCCAGCATTAAAGTGCTTGAGGTCTTGTGTTGAGGTTAATGTGCTCGAGGTCTTGTTTTTTAAAGGTCAATATTCCAGCGGGATTTTGCATTACAAATTCTAATAAAGTATTTATAAAATGTATAAAAAATAATACTGTGTAGGCAAACCACGGTTATTATAAACTCTTTAACTCTGTCAGGCATAGAGCAAATTATGTGATGTATGCCTTCTTGTACAACAACGACAACATATCCAAGACGTGTTATTCAAGTTGAAAGTTGCTGGAGTTACTAACGAACAGTGCAATCGTCCAAGAGTTTAACCAAGGCGAATTATGGTAAATGGATCAGGCGTCTTTCACACTGCCGGTGACGCGAAGCCAAGCGACGCGAAGCCGCGCTGGACTAGGCCGAAGGTGCGAAAAATTCCGCTAGAGGTAGCACAGATAGGAGATACAAACCTTTTCATTCCGCTATCTAAACTAATATTAAAAACACATTTTCAAAATTGATTAAACAGATGATGATGAAGACCATATTGCCCACGATCTAAAATGATGTATGTCGCAATTTGCCTGTTTCGGATAATAAAAGCGTTTTAGTTAAGAAGTTAGTTTTTGATAATTTGTATGCAGAACATCATATTATCAGGATTATATCAATATTTTGTATGAATTTTGTTATATATTTTATTTTTTTTAAGAGTTGAGTATCGCGAATGGTAATAATAAAACAATTTTTGTTGGAATTAATAATTGTAAATGTTTAGAAGAGATACAACATATGGACCTATACAAAATTCAGTATGTCGCACAAAGTATCCCAGTTGGAATTATTTTTCTTTTTAGTAAACTGGTTTTTATCAAAAACATCATTTACTTCTTTTTTTTATAAGTGATCATTAAAATTTAGAATTGATTTCTTTGGATGTATTCGTTTAGTAGGATAGTTAACTGATAAAATATTACCAGGATTATTATCTGATTTATTAACCTTGTTACATTCTTTTAATTTTGAGGTACATGTATGGGCATCATAACCGTAGTGAACTGAAAAATCATCAAATTAGTATAATAAAGCAACAATATGTGAACGGTTTTTTGAAGCAGATGATTGGTATTAGGCATCCATAATTTTGTTACTACTATAATCGAGAGCTGTATTATTTATATTTATATTAAATTTATAATTTTAAAGATAACACTCGCTCGGAAAGCTCAGGCAGAAGATTTGACGTCTGCTCTTAAATAATATAACAAATCATTAGTATAGAATTGTCTGCCTTTTTTGAGTGCTTTTGAATTTCCACAGTTAGGAAGTTCATCAGATTGAGAATCATTAATAATTGTACTTATATTAACATGACCAGTGGTTACAGTGGTATAATTATACATTGTTCCATAACTAAAAATAAGCGGAATAGCTCGGGATGGAAACCAGACCAATTTTTAGAAGGAAACGTGCAATATATTGGACTTTGTATAGATAGAGTGATTTCATGTATTGTTGTTTCTCTTCTAAACATTTACCAATATCAATTCCAACAAAATGTTTTTTATCATTACCATTCGCTATACATTTTTCAACTCATAAAAAAACTTAAATAACAAAATTTATGCAAAATATTGAAATAATCGTGACAGGATAACGTCCTGTTAACAAATGAACAACATGACCTCTTGACTCAAACACTTTTATTACCGGAAACAGGCTAATTGGGACATGCTAACCATCGTTTTAGATCGCGGACGATATGGCCAAAATCTTCTGTTAATTCCATTTTGAAAATGTACTTTTAACATTACTTTAGATAGCAGAATGAAAATGATTCTACCCGTGCTAGCAATATTTTTTCATACCCTCCGAAGAAAAAAGGCTACTGGTCGTTACTGGCCAGCGCCGAACCAGTCAACTTCCAAAGTTTCAACAGTGTAATCGCAATGTCCGTATCACTAGTTCATGGGTGAAAATCGGTAGGAAAAGGACACGTTATTGGAGTCACAATTTAAATCTTGAACGTTCGTGACGCATATATATATATATATATATATATATATATATATATATATATATATATATATATATATATATATATATATATATATATATATATATATATATATATATATAAATCAATATAATCAAAATCTATCTACTTTGTTATGATGGGCCCAGATTTTGTTTCGGTGTATATAATGTTTAGAACACTTTAGTACGTCATCACTCAAAGAATTATATTTTGTAGACTATGTACATGGGAAGCAGGTATCCCTTAGTAACCATCTGAGAAAGTTTAAATTCAATCCATTGTGGCCCATCGTAGGCCATATCTGCAAACCCGCCAAAATATCATCTTTCAGCAAAAGCGCCAACCCGCATAAATTTCATGAGAACAGTAAAGTCTTAAAGAGTCTGTGATAGCGCAACTCAACTAGCCGGTGTGATCCTCAAATTAACAGCTAAGATGTCTTTCATACTGCAGACAATGCCAAGCCAAGCGACGAGAAGCCATATATATATATATATATATATATATATATATATATATATATATATATATATATATATATATATATATATATATATATATATATAAATCAATATAGGGACTATATATTCGACAATATATACGACTACGAAATGTTTCCACAAATTTCTTATTTTACCAGAAAAAAATCATAATACAAACAGTAATTGTTAAAATATGTATCAATACCTCCTGTGTAGTTGAAATTGTCCAAAGGTGTTACAGTAGCCCTTTGAATTTGTTCCGAAGATTAAGTCACACTGTTCGTAACGTGTGACAAAATTTCTTACCATTTGACTATTTTGGCATAATTGCCGAACTATGTGAAGCGATCTGAAACATTTTAGTAGCTTTTCATATGCTAGAAGCAACCAATTATTTTCGTTACTTCTGCCGAAATCTATCAACTAAGATGGAATTTTTTCAACTGCGTAGCCTCTATTAACGGAAAACATATTCGGGTTAAGTGTCCTGCAAATTCAGATAGCTTGTTTTATAACTACAAAGGGTATAATTCCGTTGTTCTACAGGAACTAGCAGACGCAAACTACAGATTTTTATCCGTAGGGTAGTTGCTTTTGGTAAACAGTCCGATGGTGGAATATTTTCAAAAAGTGTTCTTTATCAACGTTCAAAGAACAAAAATTTAAAAATGCTATATGAATGAGAATTACCGCAAACAAATGTACAGGTTCCTTTTGTAATACCAAGATATGAAGCCTATCTCCTGACCAGTGACGGTTCGTGGGTTTTTAAAGTGGGAGGGCGTAGAAGAAAATAGTGCTGCTGAAGATTTTTTTGCTTTCCCCTCTTTCCTCTTACTTTTCGTGCTATTGAAACCCTATAAAGGAAGAGAACCACGAAAATGAGTTGAAGGAAAGAAAGTGAACGGAAATAAAATATAGTGTTTTGCCCTGAAAAATTGTTTACTGTGATAAATACTGGAGGGGCGGTGGCCCAACGCTCTCCCTCACGAGCTGCCATTGCTCCTGACCCCTTGGTTAATAAGACCTAGAAGAGAGTTCTCCGAGGCACAAACTGTGTTTAATTTTTTGTCAAGAGCCAGAAGAGTTGTGGAAAGCTCATAAAACTAATGGATAATTTTAGATATGCCGATTGACACAAAACCTGAAAATATTGACAAGATTATTAAATTTGTTTGTATCTTACAAAATGTTACTGACCGAGATGATGATGGCAAATCAGCTATTTTACAACTAGAGCATAGTCGGAGCCAAAGAACGTGAACGAACAGCAGATATAAACAGATAGCTAAAATAATAACACCACTGAATATTTTTATAATAATATAAAATGACGAGTAAATTAATTACATCAATTATTAATTGTATTAACTGAATTTATAAATTTAATTTAATGTTGAAATATGAATTACGAAGTACAAAACTTGTAAAAATTGTACTCTTTCAGAGTTGCATTCTTCTACCACTACTCTATTGAAATATCCGGATCGTAGCATTTCTTGTCGAACTGCTAAAATTTATATTTCTACATCTATTTTGAAAAAGAAACAAAACACCGAACGAGCAGACCATTGCGCAAACTCAACCAATGGCGGACGATCGGCCGCCAAAAACGCCGTCGGATGAAAGAGGTTTCTTTCAACTCTCACGGCTTGGCTTCGCTCGGCCCGGCCCGGACTCGCCTGGTCTTCAGTGTGAATAGTTACATGCTGTTTCATGTATTTGTTTCTATAGCAAAATCGGACTCACTCGACTTCGCCCGGCTCTGCCAGCAGTGTGAAAGATACCACGCCGGGCGATGCCGAGCAGTGTGAATAGATACATGCAAATTTATGTGTTGGTTTCTAAAGCGAAACTGGCTTCGCGTCGCTTGGCTTGGCATTGTCTGCAGTATGAAAGACATCTTAGCTGTTAATTTGAGGATCACACCGGTTAGTTGCGTTGCGCTATCACAGACTCTTTAAAACTTTACTGTTCTCATGAAATTTATGCGGGTTGGCGCTTTTGCTGAAAGATGATATTTTGGCGGGTTTGCAGATATGGCCTACGATGGGCCACAATGGATTGAATTTAAACTTTCTCAGATGGTTACTAAGGGATACCTGCTTCCCATGTACATAGTCTACAAAATATAATTCTTTGAGTGATGACGTACTAAAGTGTTCTAAACATTATATACACCGAAACAAAATCTGGGCCCATCATAACAAACTAGATAGATTTTACCATTATTAGATATATTATTAACAACATGGAGCTAACATTACAACATTTAATTCGAGCTTGGCACTATTCAAAACTTACGTTGGTAGAGGAAGCTCTCAATAAGGACTATAAGAAGACATCTCCATCACAAATAAAGCTTGACAGACAGTCATTCTCGAAACAATGTTAACTGAACCTATAACAAAAACATAACGTAGTTGGCCGATATGTTCATATCGATTTCTTGTAAATAAATGTCTAAGATGCCGTTCGGGATGTTCTTGGATACTCATGGGATGACCAGAGCCTTGTACACGTACATAACTCCAAACCTCAAACTATCTTTTTTATCGAAATCCTTATCCAGAACACATTAAAAGTAGAAGTAGTAATGTCCAATCATATCGTTAATTGTGATGCGCCAAGGAAACACCCGATCTAGGCTATCATCAAGCATTACTATATACATACTACATATATATATATATATATATATATATATATATATATATATATATATATATATATATATATATATATATATATATATATATACATGCTACACAGAAAATTTGTATTAACCGTTTATTAATCTCAACAGTTTTACTTATAGCCACGGCAAAAGCATTACGCGTTTGCTATATTTTGTGTAGCAGAGAAGCTAAGATGTTGTTCATCAGGTTATAGGATACTTTTAGGATGACAAGAACCTGGTTCTTGTGCACAAACCTTATCTTCAAACTATCTTATCGATGTCTTTATACAATTTTTTCATGCAATATTCTATTAGAAATTTAGTAAAAGGTCTACAACATATCAAAATGAAGGAAAACAGGAATCTGCATTAAAGTATGTTTTGCAATTCCAATAATGTTTCATTGATTTATTATCTTCATAACTAAATAATTCTTAGTGTTACCTACTGTTGCTAGCTCTTAGCTAATACAAATCTAGATCGAATCGATTAGGTATTTTTTGTCGTTGTCGTCGTATCGTATCGTATTCTAATCAAGAAGAAGATCAAGTACGCTTAACAAAACAGTGTTTCTATTGACCTATTCAAGTTTTGCTAAACTTTCTTTCGAATACCTTCAAGAACATTTTAGAACGTAATTGAAAAATCTGGCTCACGAAAACAATTATTACGGATCATTAAGTAATTTTAGAGAGATCAAACTCATACGGAAGATGCATCAGATGTTGATTGGCCTTCTGTCCTAAATATAAGGCAACAGTGCTGCCAGATCGAATGCTGCATCACAACTTTCTTTACTTTATTTATACACCTCGTATGTATGGTATTTATACACCTCGTATTGAATACATGTATACCGTTTTATATTAAAAATTAGATTGTAACGCTGTTACGATTTTAATAATAAAAAATGTATTTATATTTATGTACTATAATTGGAATTTATTGGATCTTCTTCGTATTCTCCTTTACAGAAGAGTCGTGACCTATGAAAACTGATTCCGTTTGCCTCCTTTTCGGAAGAGTTCTCGACAACGTTCTCTATTCCTGGGTCCTTGATTCCACTTAGTGAGATGAACAGCTGAACTAGTTAGGTCTTTTGGGAGGGTTGTCGCGTGATATAAAACTCTCCAACTGTTATTGTACCAACAGTTTTTCTGTTTTATTGTCGTCCCTGCGTTCAATATTGTCAAAAAATCTTAGCATTTAGAAAAATATTCTCATGAATGATTTGGGATTGACTTGTGGGTTCATTCATTTCTTGAATAATTGATGCGTTTGTTTGTCTGGCTTTCCTTTCCACCTTTCAGGACCCACTTTCAGCATCAAAGTTCAAAAGAATCAATGCGCTTAAGGTCTTATTTTTTAATTCGTTCATACTTCAGTGGGATTTAGCAATACAAATTATAATATATTATTTAGAAAATTTATAAAAATAATAATGTGTAGGTCCACCATGGTTATTATAAACTTTCTAATTATGTTAAGCTTGGATTAAATTATATGATGTATGCCTTCTTGCACAAAAATGACAACGTATCCAAGGCGTGTTTATGCTTCAAGAAGTAGAAGGTGATATTTTACGAAAATTTAAATCTATTTCTTTAAATCGAATTATTTATCATAAATATTTTTCTGGAATCAGAGGGTGTACGAATTCGGGGCATCTTAGTACTTTTAGCATAAGTACAGGAATATTGATTATTTGATACGTTACAACATGATGAACAACATGATATGTTACAACATGATTCAGTGTCATGGTGTATATCATTCATCAATTGAAACGAAATATTTTCTTTAGATATTCACAGGATATAAGAAATTTAGGAATTTCTGCCAAATATTTATTAATAAAGCAGGTCTCTGTAATAGTCCTCTAACTTCTGTTATTCTAAATAATGTCCACTATCTGTGTTATGGAAGAAGACTAAATACATAATATTTTTTTTATTCGTCGTTGCTTTTTGTATATTTTTCTTTTTTATTTTGATTTGTGTCATTATCTACTCTATGTTTGAAAAAAATGTAATAAGCGTCATTGCAAAATAGTATGCAGTGTTTTGTACTATAATTATATAATTATTGATATTGTATTAATATCATATATATATATATATATATATATATATATATATATATATATATATATATATATATATATAATTGTATTTATGTTATAAGTATGTCTGCCGCATTGGCCTTGACTGCATTTTAATTTTTTATTCAGCAATATACTGTACTCTATGTGATTGTTTATAAAAACCGAATCAGAATATTAGGCATGATCACACTATACTGCAGATAATTGCAACAGTTTAGACAATTCCTTAGCTATTTCTGATACATGTATTTTTGCAATGGTATTTAATTTTAAGTGAACCAAGAGCAGTAGCTTTATTAGAGCAGAAAAGAGAATATTTTGATAATTAAATATACTAAATTAGAAATAGACCTACCTACGCCTTACATTTATAACAAAAAAGAAAATTCTTTCTCAATAATCGGTTTTTCTGCAGTTACGAAAGTTTTGCCTTTTCATTTTAGGTTAAATGTATAGGTATTTGGAATGCTGAACATAGGAACTTTTATTTAGATATAGATCGGCCATGGAAAAGTCTTTTACAGTATACAGAAATGAAATTCTCAAAGAGAAAAAGGGAATAGTTATCGGCGAAGTCTCATACACCTTTATCAAACAATTCAATTTTTAACAGTAGCAGTGAAAGTAATAAATGTTTCCTCATATTAATAAAATAGATTGCGGAAAGAGATGGAAACGAAATTTTGGTGAAAACATTAATTTTATAGATAGAAATTATTGTTTTTATGAAACACAATAAAATTCTTCGATTTAACTAAACAGTATTATAATCTATACCTAGTATAATTGATATATAAAGCTTAACAAAAATTACTAAATGAAATAGTACAGTGAAATTAAATTTCCCAATTAATTAAATAGACCAGATGTATTGAATATTGGAGAAGTAAACGGTTAAATGATAAAAAACCGAATTTATGATTTTTGTTTGATTTTTCGATCAAACCTTTGAGTTATTAATTTGGAAGAGTTAACTTTATTGGAATATTAGTATTTTTTTTCGGGTAGTTTGCTGATTCTTTAATTACATAAGAATAATGGAATGGGACAGAAATATGAAGGTTATATGTGAACGGAATCAACATTTACTAAATTAAGTGTTTTTAAATTAGTTATTTTAACAGAGCACTTATTCAAACTTGAAACATTGAATGTTCTGATTAGGACAGAATATTATTAATCCATTCTAATTTTATTATTAAAGTAATAATGAACGTCTTATTTACGATTATCATTCTTAAAACTGTCAAAAAAATCACTGCTCCTAAAATATTTTTTTATTTTCTTTGTCACTGGAAAATTATTTTATCTCGTATATTCTGGATGTTATCTTGATTCTGTAATGTAATAGTAAATCAGAGTCCCATCTTGAATTATAAAAACTGGCGTTATTTTACAATTTCAACTACATAGGTGTAATATTATAATAAATATTTACTAACAAGTTTTACATATTTTGTAAGCTACATTTTTTAATGTACTATGAAATTAAAGTGTATTAAAACAAAACGATGTATATAACGTACATAAACAACACGCAATTTTTCTTACAATAAATCGATTGTCTGACGATAAGTGTGACCAATTGCATCATCTTGTGCAATTGGTCTTGTGTCAAGCCAATTATATTCTATGAGCATATTCTTATAGCGTCCACTATTATAATAACACGATTTCCACCATCTTCTTCAAAAATAAGATGCTATCACTCCTTCAGCCCAAAAAGCGCACCAAATTGTGACATTCTGAAAATGAAGAGGTAACTCCTGAATCACTTGAGGATTTTTATCAGCCCAAATCATGCAGTTATGTATGTTCACAAACCCATTAAATCAGAAACTTTTTCCCAAAGTGGGGCTCGCCGTTCAATTGCTCTAGAGTCCTATTTGTTATTTAGTTAATTCAACTTTATAAGCCTTGTAATAAAGATTATGATGTAAAATTATCTCCGTTATTGTCTGAGAAAGATTGAGTTCCTGAGAACGACGTGGTATATATAAATTCGGATCTTGTCTTTAAACAGATCGTTCGGTTGATCGATTATGTTGACCATTAATTTCACGCAATACTCGAAAAGTCTGGCGAACTGAACACATATTTTGATGGTAGATAAAAATAATTTCTACGCACTGTTGAATCGTGTATTTTTCCATGGTGAATATACACAATGTGCAGAACACAGTGGTTTATGAGTGGCATTTACATTTCAAAGAGTTTTGCTGCAATTCTGTTTTAAAATGTCTGACACTTTTATTGGAAAAGTCTTTATAAAGCATTCTCATATATACAACCTCATTTTTAAATAAAAAAAATAACATGCATGATATTTGATAAAATAATTTCGAAACGTGAATCTGTTCACAAATTGGTTTTGTCAGAAAGTTTTGGATGATGTTTGCTTAAAGATGCAGATCAGTCCCACTAGTCATGTGCTCGAATTATTGCCTGATGCTATATGCGAGGGTGAACCAAATATAAACCGGAATTTTACATTATAATTACTTTCCTCAACCAATCATGAGCGGGCTGTTAATGTAGTCCATTGCAGCGTGAGGTATTAGGAGTGGAGGAAACGATTGGTGAGCTGTTTCACTTAGTTCTTTTGTCATATAACGTTGTTGTATAACGTTATATAACCCATAAACTAACGGGTTATAATGGAGTTTTTAACCAAGCAAGGCGTTAAACCATTCGAAATATTAACTCGGTAAAAGGTTGAGTAGGGGTAGACGATACCCTGCCTAAGATCCAAGTGTTTGTTTGGGCTAAGAAATTTAAGAGTAGATGAGAAGTAGCCCTAGGTCAAATTTTACTGCTGAACATTGGTGTAGTTCGCGACCTTATTATAAAATCATTTTAAAGGTAGGTATTAGCTTTGTAATTGCTGAAACAAGCATCAGAAATCATCTTGCTTTCAATAAAATCTGTGCCCGATGGGTTCCGAAATTGTTGACCAAAGATTCAAAAACATCCGATTGCAAATCAGTAAAAGATTTCTGAATCGATTTTGGCCGGAAGGAGAGACTTTTTTGAAGCGTATCGTGACATATGATGAAGCGTGGGTGCATTATAACACTCTCCAGAATCAAAAAATGGGGAAGGAAAGACGATGCATGTCGTGTAAAGGCCAAAACCCGTCTCTCAGCCGGTAAAGTTCTCGCAACCGCTTTTTTCGACTAGAAGGGAGTTTTGTAAATTGATTTTCTATATGATCGACTTACAATTAGTGCTGCCTACTACTGCCAGCTATTGGAGGCAACAAAATCCGCTTACAGGAGTAAAAAGCGCGGTGTGCCCATCAGAGACGTCCTCCTTCTTTATGACAACGTCAGGCTGTGGCTGGGTATGCCCAGCGGTTTTAACGAAGGAAAAACTGGAGAATATGTACTGGAAAACCCTTGAAACCCTCCATGCGTTCTTGAAAGATGCACTTGTAGGAGCACGATTCGACAACGATCAAGATGATGAGGACTCCGTGCGCAATTGGCTGATGACTCAAACTCAGTTTCTACGAGCAAGGAATTAATAGTTTTTTTGTATTATTTTATAAATGATAAATATGTATAAAACAATTCCGCTTTATATTTGATTCACCCTCGTATTAAAAAAATTGTATATTGCAAAAGGAAGGCGCAATTTATCAAATCATTTAGTCGTATTCACCAAGTAATATAACTGTTTAATGTTACAAAAGGTTGAGGTCTTAATGTAGCAAGTACTGTAGTCCTGGTGGAAATATGCTTTATATAGAATTATACTCGCTAAATTTAGCTGGAGGAACTAAGCTATTGTAGTGTCATAACGATTTTCATTCAAAGTTAGTGATGTGTACTGGACTCGCATTGCTACTTTTAGGAGTGTAGTTAGCATATACTCTGCAATTCGCTTGAATACGATATTCTTCGCTAAATTAATGGACCTTTTTTGCTTCCTACAATTTAATCGATGGATTTTTAGCAATCAGCATGATTTGTTAGCTTGAAGTATTGAGATAATTGACTTTACACGCATGAACGAGTATGTATTTTGTTAGGATTCGGCACATAAAGCTGTTTGAAATGTTTCTCGTAATTGTTGGATTTGACATTGCATTGATGTTGCTCGATTCTCAGCGACATTATCGGTAACCTCTGCGAAATGGATATTTTCCATTATATATATATATATATATATATATATATATATATATATATATATATATATATATATATATATATATATATATATATACAAAAAAACAAGTAAAATTGGAAATATAAGTAAGGAATTAAACAAATTGAATATAGCTAAAAATTATACACCTTTACATCATGAAAAAGATGCCTTTTGATGTTATTTATGATTCGGAGTCAACGCGGTTACTGTCAATCTATTTTTATAAAAGGGTATTTTTTTTTATTCTGAAGGGCCTTAAAACCTTGAAAGGGTCTTAAAACCCTGGGTGAAGGAAGCATAATGGTTCCTTCATCTATCGGGTTTTCCGAAAATTTCGTAGGGAGAGAAAGAGAAACACAAAGAGTTTATATACATTTTTATTTAGTCTATCATGTACTTACCATTATTATTTACAGTTTTTAGCCAACTTTATTATTAATTTATTATTTAGCCAACCATCTTTATTGTCAAAAAATGCCAAAAAATTTGGGTTGTTTCTATCCAATTGCTGCCTCCAGTCAATCTAATTGTGAACAGTACAGGTCTATGTTGGCGGTTTGGTTACATGAAAGAAGAGCAAAGTGTATGGGTTTCTTCCAATCCCATCAAATGTATAGCAACAAATACCGCCGACCCTTGCCAATTCCAATTATTTGTCTCATTGAATGATGTTGCCCACAATCCATTTTTCAATCACCATTTACCATTCGCGCCAGAAATAAAGCCTGATATTTTTTTTCAATAAAATATTTCAAGGAGACATTCGGTTCAGCAGATTTCTCTCGCTAAGTTCATGAAGGACACACACGTCATGCCGGCAGACATATCCGTTTTTATCCAGATGGTCAAAAATAGTCGATTTGCCAATATTTAACTTATCTGTTATTTCACGGATTGTGGTGCGTGGGTCTAATTGGGGACTATAGTGCGTGAGTCAGCTATTAGAGCCTTTATTTCTTCGATATCAGTGCTTGAGGGACGGCTAGAGCGATAGCAGTCTTCCATGATAAAGTTTTAGCCTGAAAAAGTCTGAACCGACCACCATTTTTGCACCATGGTCACCCCAATAAGGCCCCTCTCCTTAATTGACACAAATGTTATTTTTTGTTCTTTGTTGAAAGCGTTCTTTCCCTTTTTAAATTAAAATGCATGTGCCATTTTGCGTTTGAATCAACTTGATTAACGGAACGTAAATCAAATCGAATTTGAACGTCAACATTGTAAATATCACAGGACTTAGTAGTATGTACAAGGGTAATTAAAAAGTTCGCAGAGCGACACCTATTGAACTGTGAAATAACTAGATATCTGGTACATTTTTATCAAGTACGAGTTTCATCCTTCATATGAACATATGTGAAGTTTCAAGTCGATTTGTCAATTAATTCGTACAAAAACAGAAGCTTAAAGTAAACGCATGAGGGTTATTTTTTAAAATGGAAAATATTGAAAATCGTGCAGTGATGAAGTTCGTTGTAAAACACCGTTTAAAGGCAATGGAAATTGATATTGCATTGGTAAATGTATTAGCGGAGTCTGCTTCTTCAAGAACAATGGTTTATAAGTGGGCAGGTGAGTTTCAACGTGGTTGTACAAGGTTGTACTGGATGATGCTCCTCGTTCTGGAAGTCCAATAAGTGCAACTACTGAACAAATACTTAATTCTATATATGATATGGTTATGGATGACAGACAATTGACTTTGAGTAAAATTTTAAGGCCATGGACATCTCAACTGAATGGGTGTTTCATATTTTGAAAAAGGAATTGGGGTTGAGAAAGCTATGTGCAAGATAGGTGACGTTTTGTTAATTTTTGACCAAAAACGACTTCATGTAAAACTTTTTATTTAACATTTGGATTTTTTTCGAAAGAATTAAATATATTTCCAACATCGTTTTGTAACTATGGGGGAGACGAAGAAAAAATAATTTTTTATCAAGATAGTGCACCGGCTCGCAGGTGTGTTCTTGCAATGGCCAAATTGAAGGAGTTACACTGCGAATTGTTTGGAGAATTCTCTATATTTACCAGATCTGGTCAAAAAATTCCTATGAGGCAAGCGTTTTTCATCAAATGAATACTTTATAGCAGCTGTAGATGTGTATTTTGAAGGATTTCCAGAAAATCATATTTGGAATAATTGATTTGGAAAACCGCTGAAAAAATGTATTGAGCTTAGAAAATACGGAAGAATAAAGTCATTTTTTTAATTATAAACTTGTTTTATCATTTCCGCTTCACGAACTTTTCAATTAGCCTTGTAAATAAACATTACTAATCAAAGACCATTTTTTATTTAAAAGTTTTACTAGAACAATTATTGGAAAATCCCTACAAACTTTCCGGGCAACCTAATATTTTAGAAGATTCGAAAATGTTGAAATATATTTAAATAATAATAAACTAGTTAACTACTGCGTTCAAAATATAAATAATAAAGAAATGTTTTTGTGTAGTAATGTTTCGAATTATTTTGTGTAAGATTAAGTGTATTATTAATTTCTATCTAGTGATAATCTGGATATCGTTTGAGTGTTTATTTTAACAATAACTAATAATATATGAGACATGATGATATTTGTTAAGCATATAATTTCCATAATTTCTGGCATAATATTAAAAATACAGCAATAAAATAAATTTGTTAAAAATTATATTTACGTTATAGCATTCTTTTCATATTCTCGTAAATATTTTACAATATTTGTTAATTTGGCTCGAGATATTTGGAGGTTGTATGAGTAATATTATAGTATAGGTTATGAGGTGGGCGTGGTAGATTGATTTGACTGGGTTTGCCAGTGTTGTGCTGGTTTCAGAAATCACAACTATACTATTGTTCAAAGGAAACACTGAAGAACTCGACATTCATTTTTATTTACAATTAATATGTAATTCTACAATAAATTAGTTTGGCATACTTGTAGACATGTTAAGACCCGTGTCTCCATCTTCCCAATGCTGATATGTGCCATGGGGTGGTAGCTAGATCCAATCCGCTAAGCCCACCATAATAGAACTTTTGAGGTTACATGACATTCTACACATATAATTTTTTCAATGGAAAAGGAGCCTAATTGAATTTTAATTCTTGCCTAGTTGAATCTGGTAATTAGCCAGATAATTAGCTGCGCCACCTTGGTTTCATAATTGTCGGGGTAGTCAATTCTGCAATCTAATAGAGCTGTTAACATCGTATACTGGTCCACTGTATCTAATGAGTTCTCGTAATCTATAAAGATAAGCATTAGATGTTTATTATATTACATCGACTTTTCTATGAGGCTTTTCAATACTTGGAGATGGTCATTAGTGCTATAGCTTGTCCCTGACCAGCTTATTCTCGCGGCTGGTATGAGTCTAGCTTATTACATAGTCGATTTGTGATGATGATAGAAAGCAATTTATATATGTGTGATAAGAGACTGATAGATCGGTAGTTTTCGATATTCGTTATGCCTCCCCTTTTATGTAGTAATATTATCACTGCATTGTTCCATTGGGATGGTGTTATTCCTTTTGAAAGACATTCATTAAAGTGATTTCTCAATGCTTGTAATAGTTTGTTTCTTCCCATTTTGATAGCTTTTGTGTCCATTCCGTCATCTCCAGGAGATTTGTTGTTCTTCATCTCAGATGGTTCTCATTTTACTTCGCCCAGTTTGATAACTAGGATGTCCTTTGATCCTTGATTTGAAACTTTGATAATTTGGTTATCTAAGGTTTCTTCTGTTTGTATTTTATACAAACATTTCTACCATTTTATTCTTCTCTGTTAATTTTGTCATTGCCCTGTTTGTCCATCAGCTAGCTTACAAATGTTTTTCTTGCCTTGCGAAAGTTTTCGTTTGTGAACTTTTAGGTTTTTATTCCTCTCTATCATATTATTTACATTCGCGGAGTTAAATTTTCTGATAACCTTTCTCACAGCGTTCGAAATTTCTTTATTTAATTGTCGTAGTCGTGGATAGTTTATTCAATATTTTTTATTTAAATCGTTTCTCTCCTTCATAAGCTCTTTGTTTTTTTTTTGGCTTACCTTTTCATCTTTCTCTTCTTGCTGGAGCAGATTTTTTCAGCCTATTTAATACTATTTGTTATAGATGTATTCAGTTTTTTCGATGCTTAAACTTTTATTTTCCATGTATCTTATTCCTTCCATGTTCTGTACTATTTTATTTTGATAAAACTTCACTTTTCAGGTGATACCCACATTATATACTTGGTCTTGGCTATGAGTTTCGTTCTTTCTTTTTTATGTTTAGGGCTAGCTTAGCTCTCACCATTCGGCGATCGCTGCGAATTGTAAATGTACTAAATACTGAGACGTCATGGATTTTTTTTTCATATTTGTGATCAGAAAGTCAATTCCATTCTTGTGTTTGCCATTGGGGCTTATTCACATCCATTTATTTTGTGTTTTTTTGTTAAAGAAAGAATTCATCGTACTAGCGTCAGGAGACTCCATTCTTTGAAATCTCAAGAAGGGTTCCTGGTATGAGATGCAGAAGGAAAACTGAAAAGAGTTGCTCAACATTTCTTGGATACACTAAATGAGACTGGAGAGGAAGGGAACTGGGGAGAACATGAAATAGAAGAAGATGAGATTGCAAATAGAATATGTAGAAGTGTGTATAAAGCAGTTGAAAATAACAAGAGTGCTGGAGAAAACAGTATAATAGTAGAAACACGGTGGTGACACATTAGTGGCAAGAACATGGAAGTTAATGAAGACAATTTAGGAAGGAGAAAATATGCCGGAGAAATGAAATAAAGCGCTGATGATATCCCTTCAAAAAATGAGCTAAGGAGGAATGCAATAACTACAGAAGAATTATACTATAAGAGATGACTTACAAAGTGATAGCAAAGATGGTTTTAGATCGACTAGAGAAATACCATAACGAACAAGTAGGGAAATACCAAGGAAGTTTCAGGGCCGGAAGATCAGCAATCAAACAAAGTAACAAAATTTGAGCTGTGCTTAGCCTATGCCGACGACATTGCATTGATGGTGAGATCCAAGGAAGAAATGGTAAGGGTATTCAAGATGTTTGAAAGAAAGGCAAGAGAATATTGCCTAACAATTAACGAGAGAAAGACCAAATATATGCTAATGAAAGATAGTACCAGAGGACTATCCCCTAATTTAGTCAGTGATTGTGCAGAAAATAAGAAATATACGATAGAGAAAGTTGAACAAACTGAATATCCAGGAGTAACACTAACATGTAAATGAGATGAAGAGAAAGAAATATAGAAACGACCAGCGATTAGTCGCAGGAATGTTTTCAAAGATCTTAAAGGCAAATAATATAACAAGAGCAGCAAAAGGAAGAGTGTACCAAAGAATACTAATGCCCACGGTTACGTATGCATGCCAGATATGGACAATGACGAAGAAGGAAGAAAGTAAATTGAAAGTCTAGAAACATAAAATATTAAGCGGTATTCGGAGGAATTAAAGTTCAAAACGAATTTAGAAGAAGAACAAATAGAGAAATAGAAGAACTGTACAAAAAAAAACCAAACTGTTCAGGTGGTGAAAAAACCAAACTGTTCAGAAATTGTTTGAAAAAAAGGGGGAAAGAGAAGCAGAGGGCGACCGAGAAAGAAATGATTAAGGAATTGGATGAATGATTTGAGGAAAGTAGGAGTCAGGGATTGGAAAAATGATGCGTTGGACTGAAAAAGATGGAAAATAAGAGTGAAAGAACTCGAAGCGAAATACCACTAGGCCTGTAAAGCTGAACATTATTATATGTCTAAACAAAATATTTCATAGTGATGCACTTTCCATTTTTATATTATGTGTCACATAGAATTTTTGTTTAGTTGTGTAAATCATTTTTGTGAGCAGTATTGTAGAATAAGATGTGGATAATCAATTAATGGTTTTGGGCACTCTTGATTTGATTTTTAGACTGCAATGTTAATTTTATGAATCTCGATCGAATCCAGTCTCGAATTATAGGTCGACCACGATAGTTGTGGATAAGCCAGGTGTCGAAAAACAGAAAGTCAGTTTTTGGAGTGTGTTGTGGCACTAACTAGAGGGTTTATGGTTTGGGGCGGAATTAACTTTGGAGCTTTTTAAGTGCCTTAAATTACGTTATTAGGAACGATTTGT
>JARFXV010001097.1:302500-356203 GCA_031761425.1 Cosmopolites sordidus | reverse complement strand
AGTTTATATTTCAAAGTTTGAAAGTTAAAAAAAGGTTATTTAAAGGTGAACTGTATTATTTCCCTACTCCATTCGACAAGGTTACTTTTTTTTCTACTGTTTTGCTACACATAATAATTGCATGGCTATTGTTTTGTTATCAACTATTTGATTGTTGTACACAGTGAAACAGACAACTAGTTCATAGAAAGGGATTTTTTCTCTAGGTTTTTTGTGAGTTTAAAATTTGTTCCTTTAAAAATTACTTCCGTTTTCACTCTATGTTGCTGCGAACTTTCTATTTTAGATCAGGAAGTGGATTGCAAACGGGGTATTAGCAAGTATTGATTTACTTTCAATATTTGTTTTTGTACTTCCTGGTAAACAAATTGTATCCGTCGCTTATTTAAGCGTTGTAACACGAAAATGTTATTTTTGTAGAATGATCAAAAAGTAAGGTGATTTTTAAATACCAGATATGTAAATATGGAAACCGGAATTTTTGTATAAAAATATTCACGTTTATTATATGAAAATAATAAAAAATATTTTATTAAGTATTGCCCATCGATAGCTATACATTTTTCCCACCTGTCTGACAATTTGTCGATACCACGCCAAAAAAACTGTTGCTCTTTTGAGGCAAACCAGTCTGGAGCCATTTTCGTATATTTTCGTAAGAAGTGAAGCGCTGCTCAGCAAGTGCTTGTCCCATCGATGCAAATAAGTAGTAATTGAACGGATCCAAGTCTGGTGAGTAAGCCGCATGCGAAGTATTTCCCAACTAAATGCGTCGATCGTTTCCTTGGCCAGTTTTGCTGTGGGGGATGGTGCATTATCATGAAGCAAAATGACTTTGTGTTGCCTTTTTTTTTCATGTTCTAGTCGTTTTTTACGCAAAGCTTGATTCAAATCGATCATTTGTTGCCGATAGCGTTCAGTACTACGGTTTCGCCAGGTTTTAGCAGCTCATATAGATCAGACAATTCTGATCCCACCAAACACAGAACATTCATGGTCTTCCGTCCATAGCGATTTGGCCTTGGAGTCAATGTCGATGGTTCGCCAGGGGTTACTCATGATCTTTAACAACAATCTGCTAGTTGTTGCGTTTGCGGGTCATCCTCATCCAACAATAGTTGCAATTCGCTGTCTTCAAACTTTTCCGGTGATCTTTCACATTCTTCGTTTCTTACGTCAAAATTGCCACTCTTGAATTTTTTAAACCACTTAAAGCACTGTGATTTACCAAGAGCATGCTCAGCGTAAGCTTCGATAAGTATGCGATGCGATTCTGCAGCAGTTTTCTTCTAATGGTAACAGAAAATCAATGCTATCCATAAATCGTATTTTCCGGACACAAAATTTGACATGTTCAACGGTATTATAAACTATGTTGTTGTCTGAAACTTGTATTGTTGTGAGTTGAAAATCTTTGTCAGATGTCAACAAGAAAATGGCGCCAATGACGCGGTGTGACGGTAACTACATTGATAGCTAGGGCCATCTATGGGTAAATTTCGGTTTCATATTTACAGACATGGTAAAACACAAAGTGTTTATTTATTCATCCACATTTATTTAATATCTTTGAAAGAAATCTCCTCTTACTCCAGTACACTCATTCCAACATTTTTTTAAATTTTCGAAACAGTTTTTATATTCGACTTTGGCATATTCTTTAAACAAGCCAGCAATCTCTCTTGAATGTCTTCAGTGGACTCATCCAAAGTCATTCGCAAGTATTGGTATGGTAGTGGAATGGTAGTTGTTTGATTTTTATTGAAAAATTGACAAATAATTATACGGTGTGTGATGGTGCGTTATGTTTCTAATATTTAATGTGCGTTATGTCTCTAATATTTAATCGGCGATTACTCAGTACAAGATTCTTGATTTTGGTTATGTTGTCTTAACTGATTCACGTGGAATATCTTCCTAAACAAAGTTTAATTTCAATTGTTTCTCTACCGTCATTAACGTCTTTGTGCCACAAACTTTGATCGATAAATTTATCAATTTTAAAAAATAACCAACAAAAATGTTCAACAATAACAAAAGATCCTATAATTCCTAATTTAACTGTCATACCGAGTTAAAAAAAAAACAGGTGAATGTTATAAAAGCCATCTACCTACCATAATTCATAACGTCATATTATGAATTTTCTGCGCCGATAAATCGTCTTCGCAAATGTACTTTATATAACAGTTGTCATTTCAATATTTCATCCAGTTTTGAGAAAATTGAAACACATCTAGAGATTGAAAGTGATAAATCTTAGATGGATCAAAGCAGAAAATTTTCTGAACAAGTTAATAAATGCTAATTTTTTTTTTTTTTCATTTATCATTTAAAGACAATGTTTCATGATCCACCCTTGTACAAAAACGTTAAAACTTATTTGTCGTAAATCTGAATTTACTGAATAACATTTTTATTAAATTGAGTGAATAGTAGAATAATATCAAATTGCGAACAAGCCTACGAGTGACCCTTGATATTAAAGAAAGGCAACAGCTGCTCCATATTTGGTGGCATTTATGATATACAGAGTAGTTCATAAAGTATAATCAAATTAATTAATAACAAGTTTTAATATTTTATCATATTCATTTCAATATTTATTCGGCTAGTCGTCACTTGTGGTTGCGCGACGTGGACCCTCACAAAGGAAGCGAAGAGGTGCATGCACTATTTTTGAAGCCGTGAATGATTATAGGACGAAGTATCACTTCGCGCTCACGCAGTTATAAAAAGATTTGAATATTATATACTATATTGAGGGCGAGTCACGTGATCGGAATGCCAGGACAGATGAATACCAAAGAGAATCATGCAGGGACGAATACTGGGTAACAAGAAGAGAGGTAGACCAAAGACACGGTGGCAGAACAATGTAAGAAGAGATGCTGAAAAACTGCCACACATCAAAAATTGGCAAGGGACTGCTGGAGATCGATTAGATTGGAGGTGAAGGTTGAAGGAGGTCAAGGCTTACTGACAGGCTCTAGCACCAAGGGGGAAAGAAGTAAAGCTACGGTTCCTAAGAAAGCAGTGCCGTTATGTAGCGACCGTGACAAGTCGTGGTGCGGTGACAACAACACCTTTTACTAGAGTCTTTGCTCTTTACAGTATATCAAGCTTCATTATTTCTTACGAAATCAATCAATATTTCGTCATCTTCGCTGGTTCAAATCACGTTTGTATTGTGTGCTCTCGTTTTTTATTTTAAAACGGTCGCTTCTACACGGGAAAAAAACGTTCCACGTCTGTTTGTCACCGCTATGACGGCCGTTATCCAAATAGCGGCATCGCTATTTGACGTAACGGTCACTACCAATGTTCTCTAGGAACCCAACGCCATTTGATTTTCATAGACCAATGTTTTAGTGACATCATCCACCGCTACATTACGGCCGCTAGATAACGGCACTGCTTTCTTAGGAAACCGTAGGTTAAGGGGAGATTCTGGCTGACTTACTCCATATTTAAACTGTAAATAATGAAACAGTAATGTTTACAGAAATATTATTGTTTGATCTGTCAATACTGTTTATCATAATAAACGCTAAATTTGAGTTCGGGATTGCCCTGTAGTAAAAAATAATTGCAGTGACCTATATATTGCAGTATAGGAGGATTATTTAAAAAAAAAACAGAAATAAATTCACAATTTACGTTTTAATTATTACCTAATGTCCTAATGTCCGAATGTCCTTTTTTATCTACTAATCATATTGTAAGGTCTGTAAATATAAAACCGGAATTTGCTCGCCATTTCCTTATTGACATCTGACAAAGATCTTCAACTCACAACAGTTTCATACAACAGCATAGTTTGTAATAGCGTTGAACATGTCGAATTTTGTGCCTGGAAACTACGATTTATGGACAGCATTGATTTTTGGACAGCATTTGAAGAAAACTGCTGCAGAATCGCATCGATTGCTTGTCGAAGCTTATGGTGAGCAGGCTCGTGGTAAATCACAGAGCTTTAAGTGGTTAAAAAAACTCAAAAGTCGCGATTTTGACGTGAGAAACGAAGAACGTGAAAGGTCCATGTCTGTGCTCCATACGTCAGCACAGGGAGTATGCATAAATTGAATATTTCTGTTTTATGTTCAAGTGAAACCTTCTTGTCCTTCAGGATGAAAAAGAGTCTACGGAATGATGTTTATTTGGTTCTCTTTATCCCCTTTATTGATTGACCCAGGTATATATATATATATATATAATATATATATATATATATATATATATATATATATATATATATATATATAATAATATAGCTATTTTACGTATAGTTATTTTACTGCTCTATAGTTGTCGCTCCGCGAACTTTTCAATTAGCCTAGCATAAACACCTTAATATACATATAAATATAAACCCAAAAATATTTCCTATTATTAATCTCTAAAATATTTCGCAATAATAACATGAAGGAAGGTCTTCATCTAATTTTAACAAAATATAACGACTTACTGCTTTTCATTTAAATTCTGTACATGACAGGTTAAAAAATAATCTTTTATTACAAAAAAAAGAATACAAAAATAACCTACAAAATAGGATGCCCACAAAAACAAATCTTGATACTTTAGACATTATGTTTTACGGTTGATGGGTTCGAGTAATAGAGAAGAAAAAAGAACAAAAAAATCAAATAAATTGAAGCTTATTTTTGTTTGTCATTAAATACTTGGCACGGGTAACATAATTTCTTTATTTTGAATCTTTTAAATATCTTTTGTTGGACCACAAACAATATTTAAATAAGAACACTATTGCAAAACTTTTTCATAAATACTGATGAATATTTTCAGCAAGAATGTTGCACGTCATATTGTTTTTTTCTGTTTGCGTATGTATGCATTTCGTAATCTGCCCAATATTCATAAGCATCGTATATTTAAAATTTATTTATAATATTATTTCTCAATCATTTTTTTATAACTTTCTTCTCAGCTCTTTTCATTTGGTGTATTAAAATTGTATACAAAAAATTAAAATATTGTTATATAATCATAGTTTTGATCGATTGCGCGGTTGGATCTTGGTGAAACCTGGTAACAATGATAATAATTAAAACACTTTGTATTTGTTTTACAATATATTCAAGATATTCTCTGACATGTTTCGGCCTCGCGGCCATTCTCAAAGACTGTTATGTGTAAACTAAACTAAAGTTTCAAAGTTCTGTCTAATGGAGGTCAGTTTTTTTTCTTAGACTGTCTCCTAAAATTTCAATAATTGGGATATTTTTTAATTTCAGAAATTTCCAAGTAATTTAACAGCCTATTTTGTTATTGCAGCTACGTATTAATTTGGTATTATTGGTATTAACAAAATGGTTCTGACAATTCTATTCTATACAATGTTCAACAAAGCCCGTATTTCTTTGATTATGTAAAATTGAGTATTTATGTTCTTTTAGCTTATGATAGAGAAATCTGCCCGTTATATATATATATATATATATATATATATATATATATATATATATATATATATATATATAATATATATATAATAAAACTAAAAAAATAATATATATATATATATATATATATATATATATATATATATATATATATATATATATATATAAAGAAACGGCGGGAAATGAGAAATGCAGGTAGTCCTTTTGGCAGGGTCGAATACACTGAGCTTTCCAAACTTTAAGAAAACGTATCAGAGAGGACACGCACCGATTCAACATACAGCTAGTGCAAAAAACCCTGGAAGAAAACAAAGGAATTAACAAGGCTAAACAGAAGCTGAGAAACAAAAGAACGCAAATATATGCCTTAAAGTGTGAGGATGGCACAGTATGCAGCGCGCGTACGCAAATGTTAGAGATTGTCAGAAAATTTTATTCCCAGTTATATGAAGTTCAGAACCAATCAAAGATAACAATACCCACGGAACAACAAATGCCAGATATTCTAGTGGAGGAAGTAACAAATGCTATAGAATCGACGAAAAACGGCAAGGCTCCAGGAAAGGACAGTGAAACTGTTGAAATGCTAAAAGCTGGTGGTTAGACGCTACATACAACACTGGCAAAATTATATTCAAAATGCCTCAAAGAACAAAAAGTACCTGACTTATGGAAAAATGCAGAAGTGATCCTTTTACATAAAAAGGGAGCACAGGAAGATTTAAATAACTACCGTCCAATAAGCCTCCTATCAGTAATGTACAAAGTTTTCACTAAGATAATTTCTAAAAGAATATTAATACAACTGAATGACGCACAACCAATAGAACAAGCAGGATTCAGAAGTGGATTCAGTACAATGGATCACATCCAGGTTGTACAGCAGGCCATAGAAAGGCACAACGAATACACCATGCCACTGTGCTTGGCTTTTATCGACTATGAAAAACCATTTGTACAATTGCAAAATTTTGTTTTATCGTTGGTCATGATGTAATCAATTTCACTTGTGAGTCCAGATGGACTTTTGCATGTCCATTTTCCGCTGATATTTTTCTTATAGAACGAATTAATAATATAATATAAAGTACTTGTCCTTCAGCAAAATCAACCAATCTGTCACCACTATTGTCTCTCTCACCAGTTTCATATGGGCCAGTTGCATTTTCATCAGTACTTCTTCTAATTCTGGCATTGAAATCACCCATCAGGATTTTGTACCTAAATTTTTCCTTGTATGAAAGCTGGGCCACAACATCATAAAATTCTTCAATTTCCTCATCCTTATCGCGAATAGTTGGTGCATAAGTTTGGACGATTTGAAACCTAAACTTTTTATTCAGCTGAATGACGCATTGGGCTAGTCTGTCACTTTAAAATTTTACTACACACACACACACATATATATATATATATATATATATATATATATATATATATATATATATATATATATATATATATATATATATATATATATATATATATATATATGAATATATATATATGAATTTTGTCTATTACATTTCTGTAATTTTTATTACTAATCTCTGTTATTTTGAAGTATTCTATAGTAATGACGTTTTCTCTACATAATGTAGTGTTAGAACATACATAGTGTATTTTTTGTAATAACATTTAATTGAAAAGTGGCAATTTAACATTATTTTTTAGTTAATATGGAGATATATCAATATTGGATAATTCTTCCGCTAGCTCTAATTAAAGCTTGTGTCCTTTTGGGCATGCTTCGCAGAAGATCTCTTATGGTCTCTTGCGGAATTTCTGCCTGTACAACGATTCGTAATACTGCAGTTAAATTATGAGCTGGTTTTCAAGCTCGTATACGGCGTTTGAGAATATCCGATAGGTCTTTGATGTGATTTGAATCAGGACTTAAAGGTGGCCATTTAAACGATACACTCTGGACTTCCTGTAAGTACTGGAACACTGTTTCGGCATCATGTGCGCGAGCATTATCGCTCACTAACACAAATCTGTCATTCCCAATAAGGCCACCATATTGTGGCTCATGTCCTTCAATGTTGTTGTGGATATACCAATCTACATTCATTCTTACATTCACCTCAACAAGCGCCGTATGACCATCCCAACTAATGCCCCCCATAGTATAATGTACCATCCACCAAAACTCACGGTTTACACGAGATTACACGAGATTGCAGCATATCTTCTTCAGTTCTTCTATAAACTCTATCATGTCCATCAGGCCTCCACAATTGAATTCGTGTCTCATCGGAGAAAAGAACTTTGCTCCATTCACGTTCATCCTATTCAGCATGGTCTGTTTTGTGATGTGATAGAAGCCGAGGGACTTTGGTAGGACGTTTTGGATTTAAACCAACTTCCTTTAGCCTTCTTACTTCTTTTGCACTAACATTAACTTCCCTTACATTCAGAAGTTCTTTTTTAGATGCGGAGCTGTAAATGGGCAATATCGTAATGACTGAAGTTGTAAGTAGCGATCATCCCTTTGCGTCGTGCACCGTTTACGTCCTTGTCAATATCGCGGTCTGTACTCCCCTGTCTCCTCGGATCCTTTTACTGCACGAGAGACCGTCGATTGATGTATTCCCAGCATTTATGCAATATGTTCTTGTCAGTGACCTTCGTTAGCTAAAGTAACAATTTTAACAACAGCTAATTCATTTAGATGTGCCATTACAAACAAAAAACACAGAACCGATACACAAGAATGCACCAGTGACGTCACTCTAATAATGTTAAACAAAAGAGCAACGTTATGAATCGCCAAAGCACGCTATCAGATGTCGACATAATTATACTGTAATGATAATTATTTTATGAAATGCGGTGTAAATATTTTAAGATATCCAGATGTGTTAAACAACACTTATATGCACAAGACACTTTAAAATAACAGATTTAGTATTAAAAAATTACAGAAATGTGAAGTCAAAATTGAAAAACAACCCTTATATTAAATATGCAATATTTTCCTCCAGCAGTATATATATATATATATATATATATATATATATATATATATATATATATATATATATATATATATATATATATACACATACATATATTCATTCATTCATTCATTCATTCATTCATTCAATTTGCGCCTTACAGTTATTTTCAACGAACTAAAGGATATTAGAAACATTAAAGTATAAGCCCAACTAGGATGAATCATGTTCCGTCATTTTTTTGCCTTCCTATCGACAATTTCAACACTAAAACAATAATTCTACTTTCTCCTCGACGAAAAAAAGGTGACAGTTGGGAAAAAACCGCAACAACGTGACAATACCTTTCTTGTAATCGTCCAGAAATCTAAAACAATGAAATTATGAAAGCAGCTCGGTTGAATTGTCCCGTACACAGGCGATTTGCATTAATGCGGAATGTATAAGCAACGACCGGAGTGCGTGAATACGAACCAAGGACGTCGCTGACTCGGATAATAATGTTGCGACAATGCGGATTTATCGACTTGATTTAATAATGGCAGATGATTAATTTCAATTACACTGCGCAGAACAAATAAAGGATGCAAACTTTGTGCGCAATTTATTTATTAGGTTAAACCCCGATTATTAGGGCTTCAACTTATTTCTTGGCCCTTTCGTTTCATCGATTACAGAACTTATTTGAATCAGTTTCCCGCCATATAGTTATTTTAAAGCGCCATCTTTCAGCTTCAATATGAAGTTTAATTTACCATCCTCCTGTGAGATTGATTGTCAAAGCGAAATTGTTTGAAACATTTGCGACCTTGCCTTCTTTTCGCCTTTCAACTGCAAAAAAATGCTGCGGGAGGCCAGGACGCGATTTGTGCGTCTTTGGAAGATAATACTGTTTCGTAGCGTATGTGTTAAGAAGTGGTTGCAACAATTCTGCACTGGAAATTTTGATTTAAATGATGTGGAACCTCCGGAATAGTAAAAAAAGTGGATGGATGAAGAATTGGATAATCCTTGTTGGACACTGCTAGAGCTCGGAGTCCTGTCCGAGTTCCTACTCGGAGGAGCATTACATTAATTCATTTCTAAACATTTACGCAAGCTAAGGAAAATTCAAAAGGAGAGTCGTTTTGTCTCCTATAAACTCACAGCTGAAAAAAAGAGTAGACGCTTTGATCTTTGCGCGCTATTGCTCTTCACATTCAAGAAAAATAACTTACTGCATAAGATTACTGCAAAAGAGATGAAAATCGTGAGTTAATCCTGGTGAGCCATTAATCAGTACTGCAAAACCAAATATTCACGCCAAAGAGGTGTTGTATCGAAGATGGGATCAGCTGGAGTCCACTTATGAGTTGCTCCAATCTGGTCAAATGGCCATTGCTGACCTTTATCACCAATGTTGTGACGCTCTGGAGGACAAAAGGCCTTCTACTGACAAGGGAGAAGGAGAAGTCATTTTCCAGAGCAACTACTTCACATCTCTTGAGGAAGTCGAAAATGTCAAAATAGCATCACGACACATAAAAACCAATGTTTTTCGATCTGGGATTCAAGTGAGGAGATAATTAAATGTTGAAGGAAGTCAAAAGAAGTCGAGAAGTAAATCGAGGACCTAATGTGACTGCAATTAAGCTCTTTTACGTATATATCTAATTTCTACGTGCAACATTGCTTCAAAATTCAACCATCTCTTTTTTTACATGCTCTCTTTTCACTCTCAACTCCTTTTTGTCTTCCTCCATGCTCTGTACATCCACAGTTCCTAAATCAATCTATTTATCTTGGAGCGTTTTTTTCTCCATTCAGGGTATTAAATTTGGATTAAAAGGATGTTAGCACATTAAATATCAATCAAGTCATCTTTGAAATAATCCTAGCTGTGACTACAACAGCATCACACTCAAATGTCCCTTGGTACGCATGGTCAACAGATTTCTTGTCTCTTATTCGGGAAACCTCACAAAGTTTACTTTTAAAAATCTTCATACAGTATTCAAAAATAAGGAAATGTTTTTCATATTCCACGCAAAAATTACCAATTCCTTCAGCCGCCACTAAATGCGTTATCAGTCCGGCTCGAGCTGCACGTTCAGAGAGCAGCTGAAGGAAGGAATTTCGTTGCCCTTAGGCAAAATGTTAATTGCTCTAATAAATCTCAAAATAAAAAATATTCCTAGTTTCTTAAAAGGCGCTAGAGTGGTTTAACTTCTGAATAATTTTGGGAAAAATAAAATATGGTTAAATTATGATTAAAATATTATTATTATTATTATGTATGACTAAAACATTGTTTATTGGTTTGTGTATTTTGAATGTATTAGTACAATAAAAATAAATAAATAAATAAATTTATCTATTTGTACAATAAAAATTATAACTTAAATTTAATTACACATTTAATTCGGTTTCACTGTCTGTCACTGTCACATTGATCTACATTAATAACAAGTGGTTCTATATTATTTGTAAATTATACATAATAATCTTCTATTTTAATAACATGGTTAATAGAATTTATCCAACTTTCTTTGGGTATACTATCTACAACCTTCCTAATTAGTGTTGCAGCATTAGCACTTAAGAGTCGAAGAAATGTTTTCTGCTCTAACATTGGGTTTTACCTGATGCCGCATATGCTCAATTGGATTAAAAATGCAGTAATACGGGGGAAGGCGTAAAACCGTATGTCTCATAACGACAGCAGTGGTATCACATACATATTCCTTTTTAATATTAAATGTCTTTAATATTTCTAGATCACATTTTTATATATATTTTCGAAGTATATATCGTTTTTTAACATATAGTTCTGTATTTCCAATTTAGTGTTTTTTGCATTAGGAACTTTATTTTATTGGCGCTTATGATAATTAGCATTATCCATTACAATTACGCTTTCCCTAGGCACATTGGGCAAAAGTCTATTTATAAACCATTCTTCAAAAAGTTCTGGTGTGGTGTCGTCATGGTAGTCCAAAATGAATGTTTAATATTTTTGGAGAACAACCGTAAACAATTTGAAACCCATCCATCCTCGAAACCAGCATGTAAAATTGTAATCATTTTTCCCTTGTTCGCTGGAATTTTGGTTTGGCATTTTCTTCATGTATCTACGCATCCTTTTGCTGGCCTCTCATATGTATCGAACCATATTTCATCAAGGTAGATAATGGGACGATTTTCTTATAGTTTAATTAGTCAAACCGCTATTGTCAAACCCATTTGAGATAATATTCTCCGGAGGCTAGTTGTGCTGCAAAAGAATGTTGCTTTAATCTTTGCTTAGTCGCTGTTGCAATGAATGCAATGTAGGCACAGTTTGCTCTTCATACATATATTAAATTTTGCTTCGAATTAAGTCTTTGCCGCTTTCGTCAACACATTTAACCAGAATTACTACGGACTTTTTGACTTTAATTGGCTTCGTCACAATATATTTAACTGTAGACAACGGAGTTTTCATTAATAAAGACGATTATTAGCACGTTTGGAATAACAAAAAATACGATCGAAATTATAGAACTGCACTATTTAAGAAAAGAATGCGAACTAAACTAAAATATGTCGAAACTGCTAAACCAGGTATAAAATTAATTTTATCTTTTATCCTGTTATTTTATTAGGTTCGACCCTGTTTACGTTTCTTGCAACTTTGCCGGGTTTCGTTACGGTAGGGGTTATTAAGAGTTTATTACAGCCAATCAGTCAACGATATATTTTGAAATGCACTGTACGGCTATATACATCGGCCATGTCGGATGCAGACTGTAATACAGTACAGCTAACGCCATCCCGTGATGAACGTTTGCAACGGTGAAACTATGACCCGCCCAGGCCCTGTATAGGTACCAGGTATGCATGAAGAGTTGTATAGTGGGCACCTGGAGAATATTATAATATTCAAAATTAAAAAATTCTTCAAACGTCAGAAAGCGTCTCCCGAAAACGATTTTTGTCCAAAAGCCGTCATCAGCCGGAAGAATTTTCCTTGTCTTTGACAATTTCAATATTCTCCACGAGCCCACTATGCAACTCTTCCTCATACAGTAGATCAACTGAAAGAAATTGGAATTTTTTGGAAACGTGCTTTCTTTTGTGCCACCCATTATATGTTTAAGATTTTATTATTTCAGACACTCTATTACACCGATTCATACTTCAAAATATCATGTATGACTGAATCGAAGAGTAAATACAAACTCAATGACCATCGAGGTCTAGAGCAAGTGGGATGTATAACTAACAAACGTCATTTATTTGTTATCTGGGTAGTTAATGGTAAAACGTAATATTTCAAGGAAACCGATACGTCGATGGTGTAATGATTCAGTTCGCCTGGCGATTACACTATTACTCATTCTGCGTAAATAGCGTGCATTTTAAAAATACCGATAGTGTAAATATAGCGGATGAATTCTTGACGAAAATAACTGACTACTCGAACAGCGTGTAGTTTGGAACGTTATGGTTGTTGAAAGCCTCCGCACTATTCAACCGTTTTTAAGGCGTAACTTCAACGTATTTTTTTTTGTTTCGCAATTGAGGAAAGGTGTCAAATAGTTGTCGTTAAAAATCCCCACGCATTTTCACTTACGAAAAACATGTTTTTTAATGCTACCAACAAATGTAATTTGCTTCCACATAACTATTTGTAATGCAATTATATTTTAATTAATATTAATAAGTAATTTATCAAAGGAGATTAAAATGCGTGTTTTATATTCGATGCTTAATTTAAACTACATCGTTTTATCCTTGAACAAACACTTATAGCAACAAGAAAATATTTTAATGTATTAATAACAATATATTTACATCTTTTTAGCAAAAGTTGGATTCCACCACAAAAAAAATGACACAATCTGTTCATAGATCCAAACTTTTTAACTTTTTAAGGACTGCTTAAAATAGGAGGAATTATGGCAAATTCTTGGTTTAATTTGTCGTCTATCTGAAAAGAATAGAGCAGATAGTCCGATCGACTATCTATAATACATAACTTTACACGTGCCCCATTAAAGTCTGGTAAACTGTAGAAAATTTCCATAATTCCAGTCCGAACCAGAATTCGAGCCGGGGACCATTGGGTCGCCAAGAGAGTGACTAGCCCGCCTGACCACCACGGCCGATAGTGCTTTTGAGAATTAGACGTATGACGTCAGTATTGACAACATTAAAATAACTAATTTAGGATATGTCGTTGACACTTCAATTCTTGCGAGGTTGACTGAGGGGCTGACCTTAAATATCAAAAAAGATGAAAGACGAACGAACAAACACATCCATTATTCAAGAAATAATACTAATATTCTTCGGCCACAACGCAGGAATGGCAATAACCTAGAAAGACTGATGGTACAGGGATGGATGGATGGTTCTAGATCACGTGGCAAACCTTTAAAAAGATGGACAGACCAAACCAAAGATTTAACTGGTACATGTATCCAACATGCAACCAAGGAAGGCAGAAATAGAGAACGCTGGTGAGAAGTAACCCAGATAGTACGCGAACGAATGAGTTTCCTTAAGTCATGACTTTTGTAAAGAAGAATGCGAAGAAAAAGATGATGATTCTCTCTAGAGATTCTCTAAGACCAACTTATCATTTGTATATATGTAATATTATAGAAGTATAACCATATTTCATCCCCAGCCACAATATATCACAAAAAAATATTTCCATTGTGCTTGGGGAGTAAGAAAGTTGCAAAATCAAAAATAGGGCACATTAGTTTGCCAGCACAGTTGTCCTATTTGATATAATGCGACTTCTTTTTATAAGGTTTTTAAAAGCGTCACAATTAGTAAACTCAAGGTCGAGATCCCATACGTGCGTAATGAAATAGATCCAAAGTCCAAAATCTATAGGAAGAATTCTATTAGAAGAAGCAAGATATATGAAGAATGTAGCTGAGGTTCTGGTGAATATTTTTGGAAATATACGGCAGCTTGTCAAATTGAATACAAAATAGTCGTTATTTTTCTTCTTCCAGTGGAGCTACAACCCATCAGTGAGCGTTGTTCTCCTTCAATATTCGCCTCTAACCGGGTCGTTCTCCAGAAGCCATTGGCCGGTTGTTGATGTGCAGTAGTTCTTCAGTATTTCCTCTTACATTCGGTATACCTCTCCTTCTGTTGCCCCTATTCTTCCCTCTATGATTCAGCTCGGTTTCTGTTTCTTCGATTTTCTGTTTCTGCGTTTTTCTGGCATGCTCGCCCCTTCTGGAACGCCGAAGTCTCACAGCACCAAAAATTCTTCTGAGTACTCTTCTTTCAAAAATTGCAAGCATCTATTTTGTTTCCTTTGTGAGAGTTCACATCTCACAGCTATAAGTAACCTAACTTTCATGTTTCTTTATATAAGTTTAGGTCTTATGATAGACGGCAGACAATAAGTAGCTTTGTTGCCTTTCATAATGTGATTTCTGATATCTCCTTTGATGTTGTTTGTCTAGTTTACTTCCCAGATAATTAAATTCCTTCACATCTTCAATGTTGTCAGCCTCGATTATCTAGTTTTGTTATCTCCTTGGATTAGTTCTCTTTTCCATCAACATTGTTTTGTCTATATTTATTTCTAGGTCGGTTCTTTTGACTTGTCGCTCGTGTTAATATGTTTAGGTCATCTGCATTTCCTAATGTGTATTTTTCTTTATCATTGTTCCATTTACGTTTGTGTATACTGTGTATGTGTGTATTGTGTATCACTGATGATTTTGTGCAATACTATGTTAAACAGGATTGCTGCCAATCGATCCACCTGTCGCAAACCTACTCCGGTATCAAATTCTACCATGGTGAATCAGTCATATTACCGCCGGCTGCCAGAATTAAATCATACGACAGTGTTTATCAAAAACAAGAGATATCACGCTTAGATAGAAAATATCCTGGTATTACAATATATTGTTAAATTCGAAAGTACGACCCTGTTTTTTATTTAACCCTCTTTAGAAACTGTATAACTGTGTTCTGGGCCTGTATGGAATTGATCTGTCATATCTTTTAACGTAAACATTTATATCGATACCCGGAAATGTTCGATCTGTCATTGTCGAACATACTATAAACAAATTCCAAGCAATGGACATGGTGAACTATAATTATCAAAGACGTTAACATACGTTGAGGTTAGGTTATTCACCCGCTCCTCATATCTAAACAATTGAAAAGTACGGTTTTCATTTCCCTGGGTAAATGGGAATAATTAAGCGTCATGTGAGCCAATTGTTTGGCTTCTGCTATTTTTACAACATCGATTCCAGTAATCCCAACCAATCTGTTCTTTCCTCCATGCCCCGCCCCTCCCTGCGGATTGCGCGTACCCTAGTTATTTACACACGTAGTTCGCGTGGACGACGTTGCCAAACGTCTGTATTTGTCTGCGGACGTTGGGAATTTTTTTAAATGTATTTTTAGCTTGGCAAAAAGTGGTAAATAAAATCAAGGTTTCTGTTTCAACTGGCACATTTTCGCCTTGAGGACAGATGTGATTATTAATATGATGAAACAAGATGGTATTTGAATGAGTTGTTTTTCCTTTATAATTTTTCCTTTATGTTAAATAATTAATTCACTTAACAGTAACTCAATTTCACTTAATAATAATATTTGCTTAAATCACTATATTTAACGTTTCTGTAATTCTCGCCCATGGATTTCTTGGATTTTTTCGAGATTCGATCGTAGCGCCATCTATTTTTAATGAAACATAATTCAGTGGCGGCTCGTGAGTTTTTAAAGTGGGGGGGGGGGGGGGGCGTAGAAGAAAATAGTGCTGCTGAAGATTTTTTTTTTGCTTTCCCCTTCCTCTTTTTTACTTTTCGTACTATTAAAAGCCTATATAGGAGGTGAACGAGGAAAACATTAAAATTTTGTATTGTTACTACTTACAAGGACATTGAAGGATGGGTTGTTGCTTGTTGCGCAGATAAAGGAACGAATAAGTTTTCCCGAAGAGTAAACCATTCAAACAAACCACACCAAATACTATTGTATAGTTTATTGTTAAATTTTCGCGTTAAACTTGCCCTATTTTTACATTCTTTTTAAACTTGACTCAAATTCAACTCAGGCGTGGGACGACCGTTAGTTTTTAATTCAACTTTCTCTTAAATTAATACTAACTTAAATTAGTCCTAACTTAAATTAGTCATTATTAACTGTTTTAAATCAGACACCTTCATGTTTGCAATTAAAAGTTGATTATTTTTATTTAAAAAGTACAACTCAGTGTGTACACACGTAGCAAATCCCAAATCAAAATAAATATACGCAAGGCGAACGAAATACGCGACGCGAGATATATCAAACACTCCGTACCCGTCAAATCGACGTTTAAAACTAATTACCGATACGCTCGGTCCCAGGAAATCTACGTCTAAATCGCATGTTTTAGAAAGCAGTTAAACTCCCGAATTCTGGCAACCAACAATACATGTAACGCCAACGATGAGATGATAAAATGTGGCGTACGGTCATTGGAGGTAAACATCCAACCAACGATTTAAAAATTGCGGCGAGAGGATGGAATTTTTATCCGCAATATTTGGTGTGATGGGCCGACAGACGTTCTTCTACATTTGGAGATTTTAATTTTTAATAATATCTTAAAATCAGTTAAAGGAAATAAACTGAATGGAAGTAAAATATAGTGTTTTGCTTAGAAAAATTGTTTACTGCGATGAATATTGGAGGGGCGGCGCCCCAACGCCCTCCCTCACGAGCCGCCACTGGCATAATTTAATATTTTGAAGGTTATAAAGGGTTGTCCAATAAGACTGTCAGAAATTTAAAATAGATTAAATCTTGAAGAACAAATAATGGCAATATATTTTGAAAATAATGTTCCACTCGGCTTCGTCTGGTGCAACGCATCCTGGAAACTCAATTTTCGATTATTCTTTCACACATATCGCGTGGTATATTTTCACTGGCGGCCTAAATGTTTTGTTTAAGGTCAAGAATTGTTCAGAGTATATTTCTCTAAATCAAAGATTTAACATTACTCCACAAATAATAATACAAGGGCGTGAGGTCGGATGATCTTGACTGGATGGCCAATTGACATTACCATTTCGCGAAATAACGCACCCAGGAAAATTTTCATGCAATAAATCGATTGTTTGGAGAGATTTGTAACAAGTCTTGTTAAAGAAAACATTGTTTATATTCACATTTGTCAGTTCATACCAAAGATATTCTGTTCAAGTCTTCAAAGAAATGCTGTCGTATCACTCATTGAGTCCAGCAACCAGTGACTTTCTGAGGATGACGAGGTAACTCCCGAATCATTTGAGGATTTTTATCGGCTTAAATCATGCAGTTATGTTGGTTCACAAACCCATTAAGCGACCAGTGCGCTTCACTGGAAAAGATTATTTTTTCCCCAAAATGGGGGTGGCCTTCCAACTGCTTTAGAGCAGCGTATATCTTTCCATGGTGAAATGACACAATATACTGAACACAACAATGAATGACGTTTACATTTCAAACAGTGTTGCCGTTATTACATTTCAAAGTTCTGACACTCTGAATGGAAAATGCTTTATTTCTGTCAACCAAGTTTTACGTGAAATCGAAGAATTTCTTTACTCAAACGCTTAAGTACGAAAGTAGTTTGAAAAGTTCTTGGACTGGCACAGAGTAAAGGAAACAACTTTTTATATTTTCTGAAAAAAAAAACCAATGAATATATTTAAAATTCAAGCTCTTATAGTAGGTACTTTGTTTTAAGGGGTTTAATCTTGGACAGTTACAGAAAGGTGACAATAAACTATTGAATAAAATGGTATTTACATTGCTGAATAAAGTTGTTTCATTTTATAAAAGTCTTCTTTTACTTCATGGCAAAAAAACGAAAGTACTTTCCGAATACCTCTATAGCGTATAAATCGTTAATTATTAAAGCAATTCAATGAATAATGAGTGGTAATCTTCTACAAATTTCACTATCTTTATCGTATTAATGGTTATATCATAGTAATTCCGATAATTAAATTAATTATTCATAAAGTTATTAAGTGATCAAAGAGGTATCAACGTTATGGTGGGATGGTGTGCTGTCAAAATTGTGTGATGGCTGAAGTTGGTGTATACTATTAAATAAATAATATCAAAGATCTATAAGATCTATAAAAAACTCATACATCCAAGAAAATGTAAGTACAAGGAACATGAAACTAAAGATCTATAAAACACTCACTCGGCAAGTAGTCACTTGTCTGTCTGCGAGACGTAGATCCTCACAAATAAAAAATAGCAGAGATGCTTATAGTATTTGAAAGAAGAGTACTCAGATGGATTCAGATTCAAGAGTACTCACTCAGATGGTGTTGTGAATGATAATGAAAATTGCAGTATTAGGCATAACTTCGAACTTAAGTAATTATACAAAGATCTGGATATTGTAGGTTGTGAGAGTTTAGTGACTCAGGTGCTCACCGTGGTGAGAATGCTAGAAAACCAAATACCACAGAGAATCATGGAGGGACGAATAGGGTCTAACAGAGAAAAAGAAATTTGATTAACATTTAACATTTATTTGACATTAACATTTTTACTGCATCAGCTCAAACATTTTTAATAATTTCAAAAGACGCTCTTAAGTTCTAACTTAACAAGCGAAATGGTATGTAACTTCTGTCAAATGTTAAGGCCAGTCAGACCAACTTAAAAAAACAATTGTTTATCTCGATACGCTAAGCGCAATTTTAAAAACAAGTCTCTTTACTTTTTATCATAGTAGTGTAATATTCATTGTTGATCTATTTTTCCTAATACCCTTTTTCTTTAGTTTAAATAAATATTTATCTTTATGTAATCACAAGTTTTATTTTGCTCGATTTTTTTTTCAAACGTCCAGTTTACAAGTTTTGGCAACGTTTCTCCATAAATCCAAATATATTTGGAAGGTTAAATAATGAATCATTGAATCTATAATTTGCTCGATACGTTCCAATCAAATGGACCAATTGTTTATAAATTAAATGTAATCAGACCAAACTTGGCAGCGTGCCTCTTTTAGAACAATGAGCGTATTTTTGTAAAACTTTTTAAAACAGCACATAAACGAATTGGTACCAACAAACCATTGACAATTAAAACTTCGTAAACAATGTAATTAATTTTGTAATACAGAATGCCAAAGGTTACTTAACGATGTACAATTAGGGGAAAAAACATCTAAATAAATGTAATTTTTAGTTTTTTTTACTATCTTAGGCATGTATTTATGAAAAAATTAATTCACACTTAATCTTCGATGTAATCTTCCTCACTTTTTATACAGTTTTGCAATCTTTCAGATCGAAAAAAATTTGTTGGTTTTGATATGTTAAAGTCATTTAGGCCTTTTTCGACTTCCTCAAGAGATGTGACCACTGTCAACTAGGTGATATTGTAGGGACCAGAAGAGATGAAAATCGGAAGGGACCAGGTCTGGAGAATACGCCGGGTGCGATAAAATCTTAGAAATGGCTTGAGGTGTTATTCAGAGTTCCTGCCCGAGCTCTAGCAGTGTATGGCAAGGATTTTATTCCAGCAGTGATTCCAATTTTTCATTCTAATTTTTTTTGCCTTCCCGGACATTCTACACAATTTTAGTCAAAATTTTCAATTCGGCACTTCAATAAGTACTGAACAAAACAGCTTTAGCTCAAACGTTGCTTTTTGAACATCACGTATCAAACGAATTGTTTGGGTTATATTCAGATTAGGCTCGTGTATTTTACTTCGTTTTAAAACTGAATGATGGCGCTTTAAAATAACTAAACGGCGAGAAAAATGTCCGATTAAAGTCATAGCCATATTACACACCCTTAGGCCCACAGCTTTGTGATCTTTTTTCCATGTTTTCCTGTTACTAATTATCTTCCAGTCCTTTATCCCCTATTCTATCGGCTCTTCCATGACAGCCTCTCTCTGGCGTTTCCTTGGTCTTCCTTGTTTTTTTTTTAACTCTGTGGTCTTCCCCATGCAATCTTCCTCACACCTCTATTTTTTCCCATTGTCTCTATGAGGCCCAGCCAATGCAATATTCTCTTTGACTATCGTGTTTATCATTGGATCTTTAAAAGTATTATAAATTTCCTCATTTGTTATTCTCATATATAAGTCACCGACTTTCTGTCGTCCTGCTATCCTTCTAATTATTATTGTTTAACACTCATGTTTTACATCCGTACAATGCAGTTAGTCTCAGTATTGTCTTGAGACCAATCACCTGCACATATGTTAGCTTTGATTAATCTTAGGTCTATCTCCTTTTGTTCTTCACACTTGTTTGCTACTTACCTCTACGGTGACAAAAATCTTCCGCGCTTTCAAAAGTCATTCTTCTCCCCACTTTTGTATCAGTTTCTACTTTCGGAACCTTTTCTTATGTATCTCCTGTTATCATTAGTTTGATTTTATTTTGATTAATTTTTAAACCAAACTTATATACTGCCTCCACTAGCCTTCTTGTTACTACTTTCAATTCTTTCTTACTTCACGTAACTTGTAATTATTACCATTTCGTTTTTGAGAATCGGCAAAAGTTTTAAAGGAACTGTTGTAAAGAGTCTTGAGCATCTTACAAGGGACTTACAAGGCGCTTACAAGGGAAGAATACTGATAACAGACTAAAAGTTGAATGCGCAAAATTTCTGCAAATTGTTTCAACATTCCTTGTTTATTGTATTAAAATCACCAATTTTAAAGCGTTTAAACCATCGTTCACAAGTTTTTTGGTTTAGGGTATGTTTACCATAAGCTTCAACTCAAAATCGATAACTTTTAGAAGCTGTTTTCTTCAAATGAAAGGAGGTTACTAAATTTCCCCACAAAAAAACTTTTTCTGGTAAATTCGACATATTCAAAGCCATGAAAAACTATAGTTTTTTGCACAATGACTATTAATGCGATTATTAACTCCAAAATTCCGTAGACGTCATTAATCTATATCAACAAATGTATTAGTAATGCCGTATCTTAGCAAAATCGACAATATTAACCAAAACACCTATTAATAAAACAAGATTTTTACATAGTTTGACAATTTTTGTTGCATTCGCATACAGAAAGATAAAATAAGGAAGGATTGTATCAGTTTTTACGTTCAACATATGCTATACAGGGGTGACGAGTGCTAAAGAAGGAAAATAAATTAACAGAAATATAATTTTTATAACATAACATACAAATAAAAAATATATACGTATAAATAAACACTCAACATTTTTTAACCTACTTTAAAACATTTGATACCTCAGCCGAATTTCTTTTGGCGCACTGCATGCTCCACAGAGCAGCTAGGAACTAAATAACGTTTTTACAAAAGTTGTGAAAGTTTTATAACTTTTTAATACGTAAAAACAGTACTTTAACAGTTTAGTTGTTTGAAAAGCTGTGTAAAAGTATGGAAGCCAGTTATACCTAGTTTAAAATTATAGTGAAGTGCACTGGTAATCTCGGGCAAAAGTGATTCAAAGAGTTGTTTGAACTCAAAGAAAAGATTGCAATTTTTCTTTATGAAAAACATAATGAAGAGGCAAACTTGTTTAGGAATGATAACTTGATTGTTAAACATGCTTATTTGGTTGAAATTTTTGAAAAATCGAGTGTTTTTAATAAATAAATGCAAGGACCATAAATGCACTCACTGTTTCAAAAAGACAAAGTGAAATTATTCATAAAAAAATCCAGCTATGGAAATTAAATTGAGAAAAAAATCAGTTAGAAATATTTCCAGTTTTAAATGATTTCTTCGCTAAAGTCCATTCGGCAGCAAACAAAAATCTATTCACATTATTTCAAAGATTTTGATTTCAGAAAGTTCTCGAGAATACAGAATCCATTTGTCGATGAACAAGAAAATAAGTCTAAATATTCTTGAATAAAATAGAGATGGCGTTGTGGATTTGCTTAGGTCTAGTCTCATTTCAAAAGCGTAATGTATGACATTTATAAAAATGGATTCGCACACAATACAACAACGCATTAAAATTGTTAAATCATTTTATAAATGTGAAATGTTTTTAGAAAATTACGTGATATTTATGGTTTGCACAATCGTCCATTTAAAAGCAGTATCACTCGAATTAAAAAAAAGGTAGGCAGTCATGAGGACTGCCGACAGAAGTGAAAACTTGACTAGAAAAACTAATTATATTACAATACTTTTTTGTAAAGTTCTAAAGTAAAGTAAAGTGTTTGGTTTAGAGGCGCATCAGCAACTAGGCTATTTAGCGACTGGACCTACAGCTTAACGTGGGTTCCGAACCACGGTCATCAGCTTCCGACAAACCCAGGCCAGCACCCCCCTCGGGCTATAAACCCTTGGTTATGTGGCTACCCATAAGTCTATCAGGAAACCTACCGACTGGCGAGTGACCAACGTAGAACACTTCTCAGAAGGCATCCGGCCTTACCCAGCCTTTAACTGGCGTGACTGAGGGGTAATTCGTAGTCGGATTTTACACTCTTGCCTAGAAACAATCACAAACATTTAGGAAAGATAAACGGACAGAAGAAAGAAAAATAACCATCCGAGCGCTGGAATCGAACCAGCTATCGCTCCAGCGCGGATTCGGCAAAGCAGGCGCTCTTACCGCCGCACCAACGCGACCGGCTGTAAAGTTCTAATGGTGAAATTGAATGATATCAAGTTTATAAATAATCATGTTGCAAAAAATAACAAAACATATATTTTATTTCTGACAATTTAAACCAATAAACAAAAATTTTGAGAAATTAAATTTATTATAAAATTTTTAATTTTAAAATCCGCGATAAAAATACTATCGAACAACTAGAAATCTGTTTTACCACGCTGGTAAGATAACTCCTAAGCCACTATGAAATATTCATTGCACGATGTATTGCAGAGATTATATATTAGAAAAATAAATATCAAATTTTTCAACGCAAATATTGATACCAATATTGGAAATATTCCAAAATTAATGCTTTGTTTTTGTAATTCACTTTTCTACATAAAAAATATTAGCATATTAATTAGTCACCCTTATACTGCAGTTATTCTACAATTAAACTATTAAAATAATGCTTATCTAAAACACAATTGTCGTCACCAGTCTGGCGCAAGTGACGTGTTGCGCATGTCGGTGACGCGAACCCATAAGTTTTGCCTCTACCGAAAACCGCTCAACGCGGCTAAAGAAGTTTTCACTTCAAGAATTTCAAGAAACTTGTTCAGTGGTAGATAAAAAAAGAGCAAAATATAGTCGTAGTGGTCGTTCACAAGAGCATATTGATTTGGTATGTGAAAATGTTGCTGAACCTAGAAATTTCCATTATTCGACGCTCATAACAATTTGGACTCAGTGAATCCATAACATGGGGTATTTTAAGAAAGGATTTAGCTCTGAAGGCATATTAGGTTCCAATAACATAGGAACTAAAACCACTTGATCGTTCAAAATGCCGTGCATTTGCCAATTCGATCAAAAAACAAACAGATGATTTTTATGAAAAAATCATCTTTTCAGATGAAGCACATTTTGTAATTGGTGGCTATGTTAATAAACAAAAGGGCCGCATTTGATCCACGATTGATTCATGAGAAACTTTTACAACCTAAACGAGTCACTGTTTGAGGTGCATTATGGTCAGGAGGTGTAATTGGGCCGTATTTCTTTTAGAATGCTGCTGGTGACGCTGTAAGTATGAATGTTGTTCGATATCGTGAGATGATAAGTGATTTTTTGTGGACTGAATTGCATAATGTTGATCTGGAGGATATATGATTCTAGCAGGATGGCGCTACACCTTACTCTGCTAATGAAACAATTAATTTATTGAGAAAAAAAATCATGTGATTTGATACCGTTTGAGTATTTTCTTTGGGGTCCCAGCCAGGTCTATAAGAACAATCCATAATCGACTCCTGAAGTAAAGGATAAAATTATTCGAGACAGAGCCACGGTTATGCCAAAATGTCATCCAAAATTTTAACAAAAGGCTAGACGTCTATGAAACTGCAAGAGGTGGTCATTTTGCAGATATTGTCTTTCGTATTTAAATGTCATACGCTGTGCCTCAATTATAAATAAAAAGTTTTTTAAATCAAAGCAAATCCTAAGTTTTGTTCAAGAACTTAAAAAAACGTTGTTTAAAAGGCCCTTTATCAGAGATTATTGTTTGTATCAGTGTGTAATAAATTATGTCAGCATTATGGCAAACAAAAATAATTTTTGGAATATCTAGTATATTATTTGATCATGCATGTCTTGTGACCCTCGAGCGACTAGGACAGATTAAAACAAATGTTTTTACAAGCAGCGTCCTACCGTGTAGTCGATAGTTTCACGTATGAAGAAATATTAGACCAGAAAAAATCAAGCGACAGTTGCTCCGGTAAGCACCATCTGCCGCATCTAACGGACACTTGTGATACGTCTTTTGTTGAAGAGGTTTTTCGTAGTGTGAAATATGCTTTTCGGTGGTATCTGGTGAACCGTTTTTTCCGGTGCGATCAGAGAAAGAGGCCGTTTGTGATATCGGAAGACATTCGAAAAATGTAAATTTCTTCGGACTGGTTTTTCGGAATTCGAATTGATTCGTTGAACTGACTTGAGACGTGGGCTTGTAAAGTGTCGGCAGGAAACGACGGCCGTTTTCGGTTCAGATTTTGTCTAAATTAGTATTTTATGGGCTGTTTCCTATTTTTATTTCACTGTTACATTTGTTCTAACCATTATTATAGTTAACTACGTCTAGCGTTATAAAAAATGATTGTCTGTAAGAAATGGTATTTTAATGAATATAAAAATATTCAAAAAATAAGGAAATTTCTTCCTCGCTATACGCCAAAATTTGGCAGCATGCATTTGCAAGAAATTAGCAAAAAGCAACTTAAGAACGTTCGGCTCAAGCTCGACTGATGACGCCTTAAGGCCAGAAACCGGTCTTATGAGGCGCTTGCTGACTTTTGATGGCGACTGAAGGAATTAGCAAATTTTGGTTTTATTTTTGTCTTAAAAAAAGACACGTTTAATTTGGGAAAAAGGTAAAAAATGGTTTATTCAAAGTATGCGCCATCGCTAGTTGCACATTTTCTCCATCTCTCTGGCAACTTGTGGAAACCCTCCCAGAAAAATCCTACATCTTTTGAGGTGATCTAATCATCAAGCCATTTTTTGACATATCCGTAATTGTTGAAGTGTTTCATGGAAAGTGTGTGAGACATTGATGAAAACAAGTGGAAGGGATCAAGTCTGGTGAATACGGTGGGTGGGGTAGAGTTCCCCAGTCAAGTGTAGAAATGATGTCTCTGACCGCTTTCGCTGTATGCGATGGGGCGTTGTCGTGCTGCAAAATTAGTTTTTCATATCTTGTAGCCCATTTTGGTCTCTTTTCGATCAATGCATAGTTCAAATTAATTATTTGTTGACCGTAGCGTATGTTTCACCTGGTTTCAGAAGCTCATGGTAACCGGCACCCTTTTGATCCCACCCAATGCACAGCATTGTCTTCTTTTCAAAGCGTCTTGCGGTCGATGTTGATGGTTGTTCTGGGTCAATCCATGATCTTCTGCTTTTTGGGTTCTCGGATATATCCATTTTTCAAGATTCGATACAAAAAGTATTTCTTTCATGCCGAAAAAGCAAAACGTGGCACATCGTTTTTCGTTTTTTCATCTGCCTGTTATTCAAATGATACCCATTCTCCTGAATCTTTCCCATAGCATGCAGTTCGGCGACCAACATTTAACCTCTCTGCCATTTGTTGTTGAGTTTACATATCGTTTTCTTCCTACAATGCCTTGCAATTCGGCATCTTCAAATATTTTCGGTTGACCTAGGCGTTTTTTGTCTTTCAAGTCGAAATCAGCACTTTTGAATTCGTCTAAATCGAGGCCCACAAGAATCTTGCATTGCGACATTATCACCGTAAGCTTCCACAAGTATACGACAGCTTTCACTCACGTTTTTCTTTTGATTGAACAAGAAAAACAGTATGTACCGCAAATGCTCTTTATTTTGTTCGAAACTCGACATGTTTATCATACGAAAAACATACGACGCTAACTCAAAAACGTTAAAACATCAATGGCGTTTTGAAAGGTACTGTCGTAGCAAGAAAATGACGCAAGGGATTACATTGTGAATCGACCTTTATTTCCAGAGCCATCTCTTAGAAAAAATAAGGATTATTAACCGCCCTGATATTTAATTCTACATACAAACCTATATTTTGATTGTATATACTACTATGATTCAACAGTAAGGTGACTTGTTTTAAAAATTCGCGGGCTTTACGTATCGATATAATATTTTTTAAGTTGATTTGACAGTACTTGACATCTGACAGAAGTTTCGTGTCATTTGGCTTGTTAAGTTAGAAATGAAAGCGTCATTTGTAATTGTTAAACATTTTTAAGGCCATTTTTTAAAAATTGATACCTTTATCGAGAAAAGAATTTGCATAAATGTTAAAATACGTTAAAATTCTTCGGAAAGTGGCACGGCAACGAATATATGACAAAAAATGTTTACAAGTGGTACAAGGACTTCACTGATTGTAAAGAAACAGTTGAAGATAAACCTCGTTCAGGAAGCGAAGGAAGACCACCCTCCACGATCAATGAATGAAACATTAGCAAGTGGAACAAGAATTCATCGTTTTCGCATTACGATAATGTATCATGACACACCATAGTAATTATTCGTCAATTTTTCGCTAAAAGTCAACAAATACCCTTCTATAAGCATCATATTCACCAGATACGGCACCATGTGACTTTTTTGTTTCTTGATAACATGTTCACCTATGTCTCTAGTTTTTAATACTGCTAATAGTAAGTTGTTAACATTTCCTCCTCTCGTTATATCCTCTCCATTATTTTAGATATTTTCTCATATAATTTTGTCCCTCCTTTTATTAATTCTAGGATTTTTTTACCACATCCAGCAGCGGTTTTCTTCTTTAATTGTCTTATTATTTACTCCACTTCATCATATATATGTAGGTTCCTCTTTTCTACATTTTCAACTTCCTCTCATATATCTTTCACATTTCTCATATCTCATTTCTATTTAAAATTACCACATATATACAGTACTCAAGTATATCAGGGTGTTGCATCCATCATAAGAGATGATAATCTGATGGTGCTGGAGAGGTTGGATTTTAAAAAACTTTCAATTCAGATGCTAGTCTATTCGTCACAACAATTCTATAATTGTTGCAGGTACTTTCCTTCATATTGTATTGTATCCATAGGACGTAAAGGTTTATAAACAACTATAGGAGTTACAGTGTAAAATGTTTGACAATTATTCAAGTGTTTAAGCAAAAATACCATTAAATAACGTTTGCAGTTCGGCATCCAATTTTTTTTAGTTTTCGACTTCGTTCTTTGCCGAAATGAAAGCGCCATATCCCAATCGTTTTAATTGTCGAAAGCACTGTCTACATGCCCGACGGCGCGTCTTGTCTGCATTACTCTTCGTATTCATTCAATATAATTGGTATCGATTTTTTGAACTACTCAACAATAAAGCAATAGCAATAATGTTTTATTAAAAGTAGGTTGCCATGTCGTGTCACTGACAGCAAGTGTATATAGGCGATTAAAATTAGAAGATAAAGTCGGAAATTACTCATAAAAACAATGATTTTTGTCATATCAATAAGGATCACTTTCTTCGTTGTTTAATTGATTATATGTCATGCCAGGCATGATATTTTTAATTATACCTCAGTTTTTGCTATGTATTATACAGAGCCTTCATTTAATCCTAAAACCCACGTGGCCTATAAATATGGCTAACTAACACGACAAGTTGGTAATGAATGATTAACACGAAATTACTAACTTTCTTAAATTACTCCGCCCGCACAACGCAAATTTGTAAGTCTGAGTAAGATGTGAGTCTAGCTTAAGAGGTGCTTTTAAAATATTTTTTGTTCTGGAAGCATAGAAACTAATATACACCAATCAAACAAATCTCGATGGCAGATCTATGTGAAATTCTAGTTATATTTTTGGTGACAAATGACTTTAAATAATTCAACATAAAAATTTGTTTAAAGGAAAATTAATTAATATATCTACCGTAAAATTTAAACTAGCCATCTTATTATGGAAACTATGATTCGAATCATAAGGAATGTACAAGGTGCGTCTCACGGAAAACAGGACTTTTCAAAAACAACGATTTTTAGTGGCACCATCTTTTGACGGAGTAAGCGTTGGAAAGGTGCATCCTTCACTGACGTTCTGACAAAATGTCATGACATTAGGATCCTAGAAGCCAAGTTATCGCGTTTAAAGTGTCAGTATGTTTATATCATCGCTCAAAAACTAAACATCGAACAAAAAGCGAATATTAAGGTTTGTTTCAAACTTAACTTTTAAATAATTAATGAAACAAGTGTATGGTGAGGATTGTTTATCCCGTGGCAGAGTCCGCGAGTGGTTTAAACGAATTAAAGAAGGTCGTGAGGACATCAAGGACGACGAACATCCTGGTTCAAAAAATTCCATGGTCACTTAAAGTAACTGTAGATTGTGCTTGAATTTATAAAAAATCAGCCAAAATCTTCGTTGCGATACATGGAAATCGAATTGAAAATGTCCAAAGATTCACTTCATCGCATTTTGACCGATCATTTAGAACTTTGGAACGTTTGTGCATGCTTTGTTCCACACAAATTGACTGACAACGAAAAATTGATCCGAATCCAACATTGCAAGGCCTTGATTAAAGAGTCGAAAACGGACGAAAACTTGCAAGTACAGCATTGTTACTGGTGATGAGTTTGTGGGTTTTCAATATGATCCAGAAACCAAGCATCAAAGAGCCGAATTGAAGCACCCGAAGAAAAGTCGTCTAGAGAATTCAAAAATCCAAACAATGTGGATTTGTTTCTACGATTCGGAGGGAATTGTGCACAAGGAGTTTGTTTCATCTGATCAGACGATCAATGCTTTGTGTTATCTTGGTGTTATGAAGTGTCTGTTGTCGCGCATTCATCGTGTGCTGCCACAATACCGTCAATAATCATTCACCATACTCACCTGATTTGGCTCCCTGCGACTTCTACCTCTTCGAAAAACTTTATTTGCTTACGAAACGACAGCGTTATGCCAACATTGAAGCCATTCAAAAGGCATCGACCGATATCCTGAAGAATCCTGATATCCCGCTATCCTGATATCTTTGACCGAGCTCAAAAATTCATTCGTCAACCAAATAGATCGTGTAAAACGTTGTATTGACACTCAAGGGGGCTATTTTGAATAAAAATAATGATTTTTGAGGAAAAAATAAATATTTGTGTTTTTAAAAAGGCCTTTTTTCCGCGAAACGCATCTTATATCTCGAACTGACACATATTATTGATCGAAAATTAAAAATGTCGAGAAGTTCTTTTGCATGTCTTTAGGTGTGAAACCATCCGTGTACTTAAGTCTAGTATGTGTTATATGACATATGTATACTCTGAGAAAGAAAGAACCGTAATAATTTTCTTAAAAATAAATTATACTCATTATATTTAAAGCAGATCCATTTTAGTTGTAACAAGACAACTATTAATTATTCTTCTAGCTCTAATTAGGACAGATTCTCTGAATAGTCTCCTGTACCGTCCTTTTTATTGTCATTATTATTTTTTACAGACATTCACGGCATGGTGTAACAGTCATTTGCGTAAGGCCGGAACCGGCATCGATAACATCGAAGAAGACTTCAGAAACGGCCTGAAGCTGATGCTGCTACTGGAGGTGATATCAGGCGAGACACTGCCCAAACCGGACAGAGGAAAGATGCGCTTCCACAAGATCGCAAACGTCAACAAAGCACTGGATTATATAGCGAGCAAGGGCGTCAAATTAGTGTCCATCGGTGCAGAAGGTAAACTGATACACTAGTATTAAATAAAATCTTGTTGAATTCTGAGCTTTAGTTCTATAATATTTTGTGGAGGACTAATGTGGACCTTTCTCTTCAAATAACTCTAGAACTTATAATCACATGTCGTTATATCTAACAATCTTGCTTGGCAAGGAATGTCTCCACATCTGGAGGAATGTCTCCACATCTGTCTCCACATCTAACATCACTGGAAAATAATTGTCTAACGGCGTTTATCAATATCTATTTAATTTTTATTCTTTGTTAATTTTTCTACCGAGGTATACAAACTAATGTCAATTACTAGTTTTGAATATTCATAATCTGTCCGAAGGCAATAAATGAATGATTATTCAAGTCCCTTGATCGGCAGAAACCGTTTCTCCCGATTAAGGGATTTGAACACTTGAAACGTCGTGAAAACCTAAATATTTCTCAATATAAAGAAAACTTTAAAGATAACAGCGTTCAAAAAATAGTGAAGTGGGCTCATGGAGAAAGGTATTAAAAACAAAGAAAATTCCACCATCGTCATCCAAAGAACCAGCAAGTGTCTCCCAAGATCAGTTTCTGGCCTTAAGCCGTCATCAGTTGGCTCAAGCTGAACGATTGGAGAGCGGATGAAGGAACGACTAAAGCCATGACCATGTAAATTGGCCATGTCGAATGGTGGCTGCAATCACATGCAGCTATGCCATCCAGCGGTAAACGGCTGCAACAGACAAAGTGTGCGAGAACTTTTCAACAAAACAATCGTCTCGTCTGAATACCTATTCTCGGGAATTCTTGTCTATTACGTTACACGCATCTAATCCTTTAAAAGTTACTTTCGTCCTTCATTCTGAACTGACTACAGTATGTGATCGTTTCTAGGAGCCAAAACTTTGTAGGTGTATCACCGCTGTGGCGCTGTAATAGCTATTTAAAGGGGAGAAATTACTCACAATCTCCCGTTAAGGGTTTCTTGGAGACTGAACTATCGAACCTCCTTCATGAACATTTGGCCATAAAAAAGTGGGTGGGTATCTATTTCTACGGCTATTCGTGACTGTTGAACTTTGATTTATCACAATATACCAGAAAATACGAATACAGTCCAAAAGAGTGGGTTTTACCCGGCTGTTTTATTTTCTCGGATTCACAAGGCATTATCTTCATCGACTATTTGGAAAAGGGAAAGACGATCATGTGAGAGCATTATAGTGCATTATCTGATATATCTTCGAATTCAAGCAATTGTACACGTATCTAGATATTATAGATTATGTGAGAGTTCAGCTACTCGTATGGCTGAGTGGCAGCTACTACACGTGGCGAGAATGCCAGAAAATCCAGTACCAAGGATAATCATGGAAGGGCGAATATGGGGTAATAGAAAAGGAGATACACTAAAGACTCGATGGCAGGACTATGTAAGTAGACATGCTGAAGAACTACTGCACTTAAAAAAAACTTGCAGGAGGCTGCTGGAGATCGATCCGATTGAAGGCCACAGTTGAAGGATTTAAAGGCTTATTAAGAGAGAAGAAGAAGTAGAGACTATTTTCCAGAGTTTGACAAGTCGTATTTTTTCGAAGGGATCGAAAGTGTTCCGAACAAAAAGGAAACTACGTCGAAAAATAAATCAATTTTCGGTCAACAAAATATGTTTCGATCAAAATATTTCGTTTAGAAAGTATCTAACTTTTCACTCTATCCTCGTATATAAGAATACGAAGGCACAAGGAAGAATAGTGGCACAACTTCAAAATTATCATTTTCGTATTTTTTATTTAAATGTGAAGCAAATCAAAAACATTTTTGTCATATAAAAACATACAATAAGAGCACAAAATTTGAATTGGGCGCCATTTTCGCTGTCATGATTGGATAGGTCAAGAATTGTGACAGGTCGATAAGAGACATATAGACCTCACCAACTTCTGCCATGCACAGCGAAGAGTGTTCACCAATTATATAATTGGATAAGAAGGGAATGGCGATTTTCTGCATCTGGATCTTCAGCGACGAGGCCCATTTTCACCTCGATGGCTTCGTTAATAGGCACAATTGCCCAATTTGGTGCTTAGAAAATCCACGAATGATTCATGAAAAACAAATGCATCCCCAACGTGTCACTGTTTGGTGTGCATTGTGATCTGGAGGAATCATTTGACCATTTTTCTCTGAAAACGAGGCAGGTAAATGCATTAACGGTAAATGGCGAAACTTATCGCGGCATGATAATCCAGTTCTTTATCCCTCAATTGGAAGATATTGATCTTGAAGACATGTGTTTGCAGCAGGACGGTGCCACTTGCCATACCACCCGTGAAACATTGACGGTCAGGCCCGACTCTTTTCATGGTCGTGTCAACTGTTGTTTTGGTTACTACAATTGGCCTCTACGATCTTGCGATTTAACACCTGGACTTTTTTGTAGGGCTTTCTGAAGTCTCATATTTACGCCAACAAGCCCACGACCACCGACCACTGAAAGTAGAACTTGAACGTTGTAACAACGAAATTCCGCCACATTTATGCAAAAGCGTTATTGAAAAATTCTCCAGAAGAATACGCGTGTGCCATCAAATCGGTGGCAGGCATTATTGGATCTGTTGTTCCATACATAATTTCCAAATGTCTATATTATATCAATAAATATTTCAAAACATTGAAATTTCTTTTTGAAATTAAATCATTCAGAATCGAAATTATGATTACCTATTAAACAGCGATTTTCTCAGAACATACACAGCTTGAGTTATGTCGCTATTCTTCCAAAGTAGACCTATATATTCTTCTCGAAAGATTTTACATAAGTTTTTCACTCTCTCACGGCTACAAAAATCCATTTCGAGAAATACGTTTTATTTTACATTAAATACACTGACATAACATACATTCGATCTAAACAAATAAACTATAAGTCAGTTTTCAATAATCTATAACACCAGGAAAAATAAATATTTTCAACTAATTTATGTTTTTCAAGTTAATTGAAACAGCTGCAGCTTTAAATACGTACTTTGGAAACATCAACTATGTGCAGTCTTAAGTTCAATTTTCACTTAATAAAAATAGGTAATAAAAGTGATAATATGGGGTCACAGTTTGGCTTGAAATAAGAATAAATTTATATCAGCTCTGTCAATATAAAACCGGAATTTGCCCATAAATTGCTCTAGCTGTTAATGTAGTTACCGTAATTAGTAACAACACATTTTTATACTTTATCATATTCATCATTATTTCATTTCAATATTTATTCGGCCAGTCAGCACTTGTGGATGTGCGACGTGGACCCTCACAAAGAAAACAGAAGAGATTCATGCAGTATTTTTGAAGCCGTGAATGATAATGAAAATTATAGGACGAGGTATCACTTCGAGCCCACGCAGTTATACAAAGATCTGGATATTGTAGACTATATTGAAGGCGAGACACGTCTGAATGCGAGACAGTTGAATACCAAGGAGAATCATGGATGGACGAATACTGGGCAACAGAAAGAGAGATATACCAAATACATGGCGGCAGGACAATGTAAGAAGAGATCCTGAAGAACTGCTGCACATCAAAAATTGGCAAGGGGGCGTTGGAGATCGATCAGATTGGAGGTGAATGTTAAAGGAGGTTACGGCTTACTGACAGACTGTAGCACCACGGGAATAAATAAAGCTACGGTTTCCTAAAAAAGCGGTGCCGTTTTTTAGCGACCGTGACCAGTCGTCATGCGGCGGACGTGAGAAAACGGTCGTAAGAACGGTGACAAGAGATGTCAACTTAAAAAAAGACGGACAACGGACAGTGAGCGTATTGCGGTGGAGAATGGATGATCTGTATTATTACTATGTCTGGAAGATATTTAGTCATCGGATCACGAAAATTATCATTTGGAGGAGACTGAGATATTTAGAAATGATGCTACAGATGGTGCATTTTATTTTTTTTGTTTTAGATAGTCTTTTCTATAGACTTTTTACTTAATATCAAGCTTCATTTTGTCTTACCAAAACAATCAATATTTCGTCATCATCGCTGGTTCAAATCACGTTTGTCCTGTATGCCCTCATTTTTTATTTTAAATCGGTCACCACTACACGGGAAAAACGTTCCACGACTGTTTATCACCGCTATGACGGCTGTTATACAAATGGCGGCACCGCTATTTGACGTAACGATCACTACCAATGTTCTCTATGAAACCAACGCCATCTGATTTGAATAGACAACGTTTTAGTGGCGTCATCTACCGCTACATTACGGCTGCTAGATAACGGCACCTCTTTCTTAGGAAACCGTAGGTTAAGAGGAGATTGTTGCTGAGTTACTCTACATTTAAAACAGGAAATAATGCAACAGTAATGTTTACGCAAATATCGTTTGATCTGTCAATGCTGTTTGTAAAAATGGTTGCAGTGACCTCTATATTGCAGTGAGGGAGGATTATTTGAAAAAAAAAACAGAAATAAATTCACAATTTACGTTGTATTTATTACCTAATGTCCAATTTTTTTTATCTACTCATCATATTGCAATATTACCAAGTCTGTAAATATGAAACCGGAATTTGTCCATAGATGGCCCTAGCTCTCAATGTAGTTACCATCAAACCGCGTCATTGATGTCATTTCCTTGTTGACATCTGACAAAGATTTTCAACTCACATACTTGCGCAATCTCCGTGCCTCAGTGTCTAAAATATCTCAATTCATATGTTTTAACAATTTTTTGACACTCAGTAAATCGCAGCGTTTTTTAATTTGTGTATCATACATGACTGGTCAACTATTTTTTTTACTCAATATTTGTTTGTTCATTATTATGCATTAAGGAATGTTAACAAGCCTTTGTTTTATTACAGTTCCACCTTATCACCAACTAAAAGAAACAGCTGGTTATCGAAAACCATAATTGAACAACATCAACAAATATTTTTCGTAGCTAAGTTCACTGGTCATCGGTACAAAAATAAAAAAATGGACTAGAATGCAGGATGAATCATTCAATTGCTTTTACACATCATATTGACTATGCCGAACTTCCGATGTAGAGGTTCTGGTGTTATCAAAATTTTAATAATCTTCGGGATCTCCTCCACTAAAGAATAAAATTATTGTTAAATTGTTTACCATAAACTCGAAAATATTTACTACTAAACGCCAAATCACTTTTCTAAACTTCATGACGCGTGTTTCACTAACCATCTTAACATCATCAAGAGATGAATCACCTCTGAAGATTCAGATTAATAATCTATTGATGATGCTTACATGGTTAGCGAAACGCGTGCCGTGAATGTTTTAAGAATTAATTTTATATTTTGAAGATTCTAATAGAAAAATTGATCTAAAATTAAACTAATAATATTTAGAATACATTCAAAGCTCCTATTCACGTTTCCGCCATCGCGGATTAAAATATTGTGACCACTTCTTGTATTCGCGGCTGAAAATGTCTTTATCCCCGGATTCAAAACTAATGATACATATTGTAATTTTATAATAATATGTTGTTCTTTACCCGTTACCTTTCAAAACAAATAAGTATCAAAGTATTTATACAAACAAGTCTTAATGCCGCTTGGCCGAACGTTCCTTGACAAATAAGTCACCGCCACCGTACGCGCCGCCGGGTTACGCGTAACGTCATGGTTTGTGATAAAAGTCGCCTTTGCACGATCGGTGCAGAATCTTTTGTTTTATTACTTCAACTTGCCATTCGTTCCAATAATTTTCGAGTGAATAACACGTGTCTCTTCTGTTTCGTTCGTCATTTACAATGTCGAATAAAAGTAAAGGAAAATTAGTTCCTACACGGAAAAAGTCGTGTTGCCGCTTATGGTAAAAATAGAAATACTTGACCGTTTACGCCGAGTTTACGAATGGTTTGCATCCATATCACGTTTTTTTTTTTAATGTCAATGAATATCAACTGTTCGATCCATCAAGAAATCAGAATACAAAATAAAAAATCCTACGGCTTCAACCTCACTATCAGCAAAAATTGTTCGTGATCCAGCAAGTGAAAAAATGGAAGCTACATTAACATTATTGACTGAAGACTGTAGCCAGAAGAAAGTGTCTCTAAGTGGTGATATAATCTGTGCGAAAACTAAGAGTCTTTACGCACATTTTAAAGAACCTGATGATGAACATACGGATGGAGGATTTCAAGTATCGGAAGGTTGATTCAATAAGTTCAAGATGCGACAATCACTGCATAACATCCAAATTGTTGGAGAAGCTGCATCTGCAGAGACTTCAGCAGAAACACACCCAGAAGAGTTTTCAAAGTTAATTGCTGATGGTGGATACAAACCTGAACACACAAAACTGCGCTGTTTTGGAAAAGAATATCAAACAAAATTTTTATATCCAAAAGTGAAAAGTCGCATCAAAAGATAGAGCTACACTGCTGCTCTATTATAATGTATCAGGAGATTGGTTAATTAAGCCATTTATGTTTTACAGATCGCTAAATCCTCGTGCTTTGAAAAATCAAAACAAGGACAACCTACCAGTGTTTTGGCATTCAAACAAGAAAGCGTGAGTTCCAAGTGTCATTATCTGTGACTGGTTCCAGAATTATTAAGTTCTTATTTAAAGAAAAACAATTTAGATTTCTACGCAGTTCTAGTTTTGGATAATGCTCCAGATCACCCTCGTGAGCTTGAAGCTATGTATCCAAATATAGAGGTAATATTTTTGCCTTCTAATATGACGGCCTTGCTCCAACCTATGGACCAAAGAATAATCCAGTTCTTTAAGCTCTATTACATTACACAAACCTTTAAAATCATACTGGATATCAAGGAATGTGATTCTGATATGAATGTAATGCGATGCTGGAAAAATTTTGACATAGCAAAGTGCATTGTTAACATAAGAGAATCATTACGAGAGCTGAAGCCATACACATTGAAATCGTGCTGGAAAAAACTGTAGTCAGATCTAAATGTCGGTAATGCTGAACAATCCGTGCAAATTCAAACATTAACTGAAAACATTGCTCAAGTTGCGAATGGCATAGGATGAGATGGTTTCGAACTGATAAAATCAAGTGACATTCAAGAATTACTTGAATCGCAAGATGAAGATTTGACTGTAACTGACTTCAAAGAAATGCTTAATCCCCATTCCATTGAAAAGGAAACCTCAACGAGCACTGGAAAGGTGACATTAAAGTTAAAAACCCTTATTGAAGGTTTACGAATGACAAATGAGCTTTGTGATTTCTTTATAAAAATTGACCCCTCTGTGGGAAAAAGTTTTGTTTTTTAAAGGCAAATTATTAGTGCCATAGCCGAATATCAATCCGAATTGAAAGAACTTTTAAAGGCGGCAAAACAAGAAAAAAAATACGAAATTCTTTAAACCACTGCCTAAGCCTGATAATAATTATTAATATTGTTAAAAAATCTCTCATTAAATTTCTTTTATTATATATTTTTATATGATAAAGGCAATATTAAAATATATAATAAAAATTGTTTTGTAATCTTGGAACATATTCCCTATAATTGGGTACAAATTACTATTCCGTATTCACAGTTTCTATATTCGCTGCATATTTACAGAACGTATCCCCCGCGAATAAAGAGCTTTGATATTTGTAAAAAAGAAGCTGTACTACAAACAAATTATTAAAAAGTTCTTTAATGACAATATAAAAATGATGTTTTATTTTCTTCTAGAAATCGTCGATGGTAATCTCAAAATGACCCTCGGTATGATCTGGACCATCATCTTGCGTTTCGCTATCCAAGACATCTCAGTCGAAGAAATGACAGCCAAGGAAGGTCTCCTGCTTTGGTGCCAGAGGAAGACCGCCCCGTACAAAAACGTCAACGTTCAAAACTTCCATCTGTCGTTTAAGGTGGGTCATTACAGAACAATGTCGCGTTGTAACACACCCATAACATTATCTAACTAGATTAATTTGACATTAACAAAAACCTGTACAAAATAGGCAAGGACTTAGATCATCAGATAAAAGTATATCCGATACTAGATTTTGGAAAGTTCGTATTATTTACTCATTGCAGGGATTTAAAAGTTTTGCATAGCTTTTTTTACGTTTCAGTAAACCTAAGCCTGAATGATAATTTAAATAATAACCTATTTTTTACAAATCTGCTATAGCTATCGTGGCACTCCAGAGTATAAATTATTATGATTCACGTATGGGCCCTGGTGGACCACGCGAAGTAGTTAGAGGCGTTTGTTGTTGTTAGCCTTCCTTTTTCCTTTCGTCAGACCAAATTGTTCCAGTCTCCCTACATGTTTCTCTCTGGCCAACCTTCCAAACGTTAACCTTATGTCTGAAACAGCTTCTATCCTGAATTTCATTTTGTGTATTATTTGCTGACCTTAGGTCCTCTTTAATTACAGCAATCCATTTAATTACTTTTACTTTAGCTCCGCTTAGCACTCCGATTTTCATAAAATTCGACTATTTGTCTAGTTATTCATCCGTTTTATGTGCCCGTGAAACTTAAGTCTTCTTTTTCTCATATCGATATGCATATCTGTGTATTGTTTGATTTCTTGGTTTTCTTGAAGTCAGTATGTTGTGCTATTTATTTGTTTGGGGCCTAAATTTTTTTTTTCCTTTTTTTCAATGTCCTCAATGTCTTTCTTTCTATTCAAAATGAGCGTTTCTGCCCCATATAGACATTCTAGCTTGATAACTGTGTTGTAATGTCTCAGTTTTGTGTTTTTAGATATGCATTTTTTGTTGTAAATATTTTGTGTAAGTCTCAATGCCGTTTCCATTTTTTTGACATCTACCCTTATTGGCCGCTTTTTCCAACCCATTTTCCATGATTATTTCACCCAAATATTTGAATTGAGAGACTCGTCTGATGTTACCATATTTTGTTTTTAGAAATGGTGTATTTAGTATGTTGCAGGTCATGTATTTTGGCTTTTCAAAGGAAATTTGGAGTCCTACCTTTTCTGCTGTTTCTTTTAGGATTTCAGTCTATTTCTATGCCGTTAATACATCTTAAGCCAAAATTGCTAGATCATCAGCAACCGCCAGACAATCCATTTTGATGTTGGTTCTCCCCAGTTTAATGGGTGGTCAATATTCAGGACCGACTTTTTTTTCACGCTACTTCTGTATTACTTTTTCTAGAACACAATTAAATAGGAGTGGCGAGAGTCCATCCCCTTGTCTCACTCCAGTTTTAATTTCGAAGGGCTCTGAGATGTCACTCATGAATTTAAGTTTTGACCTTGTGTTAGTTAATGTTACTTTAATAATTGCCAGCGTTTTCAGATCTAGTCTTTGTTCTTTCAAGATTTGGAATAAAGATTCGCGGTCAGTAGAATCATATGCTTTTTTGAAATCCACAAATGTACAGACGAGATTTATTTTGTACAGTTTTTGATGTCTTAGGATAAACTTTAGATTCAGGATCTGTTCAGGGCAGGATCTGCCCGGTCGAAAACCTGCTTGATATTCACCAATTTTAGGTTCTAACTCTAACTATCCCTGTACTCTGTCTAGTAGACATTGAGATAGAATCTTATAACAAACTGGGAGAAGAGATATCCCTCTGTAGTTGTTTACATCCGTTCTATCTCCTTTCTTGTGTAGTGGATGGATTAGAGCATATATTATTATAGTTATATTACAGAGTATATATTATTTAAAATATACTAAAGGGTTCCTGAAAAATTGTGAAATGCTGTAATTACTTGATTGAATAGTCACCATTAGGCATGTTATGGATTCCATACGTTCTTAGGTTTTAAGTCCAACGAATTTAATATGTAGACTAGTTTGTGATTTGATATACGCAACATATACAATAGAAAAGACAACTGGTTGAAACTTTGAAAGTACAACTGTACAACAACTTCGTCCTGTGGTGCTACAGCCGGTGAGTAAGCCTTGGCCTCATTCAACCCTTTCCTTCATCCGAATCGATCGCTAGCAGCTCTTTGTTAGTTTTTGATGTGCAGTAGTTCTCCTGCATCTCTTCGTACATTGTCCTGCAACCGTGTCTTTTGTATACCTCTTTTTCTGTTACCTTCTATTCGTCCCTTCATGATTCTCCTTGGTATTCGGTTTTCCGGCATTCTCGCCACATGTTCCGCCCATCTGAATCCCTGTACTCTCACATAATAATAATAAAAATAATTATGTAAATAGTAATATGAACCCAAATATATTTATGGAGAATAAAATAGATAATAATAGTATTCAAGGCGGTAGGGTTTTGCGGACAAGAACCCTTCGGAACCGTCTGGAGGATTTGTCCGGGGTTGGTGAATCTGGAGCGAGTGGCGGTTCCCAACTCTATGGAACCACAAAAATGGCAACGAAAGAGGCGCCCGAACAACAAATAGATCATCTAAGTCTAGCAACACCAAAGACTTCTCTACAAAATCAACAGGGAGCGGAAATAAATAATGGAGTAGAAGATCGATATTCCCCGGTACTTGCTAGCTCGCCCCCAATAAGGAGGGCTGTCACTAGGACCGAACGCACTCCACGTATCAGATGGACACGCGAAATGAATATAGATGTAATGCGTGCCTATTACTACGTAAACTACTGCGGAGATATAAAACCAAGAATATAAAAAGAGGTTCCCTGAAACTCAGCTGTCGGAGCAAAACATAGCCCACCGTAAAAATTTAATTCTAAGGAAAAACTATCTAATCGAATCGGAATTAATGAACATCAGAGAGAAATCGGTAACGAACCACATCAAAACATTACATATCAACAACATCAAAAAGATACTATAGGCTTTCTTAACACGAATACAGAGGAGCGACAAGTAGAACTAACTCGAAATGTATCACCAGAAGCCCCATCGTCTGAAAATGAAGAATCAATCTCGCAACGTAACTTTTCTAACATACGAGAGAGGTTTTACAGCAATTTGACCAGATTTGCTGGCTCAAATCCACTGAATAGATCAAAAATTCCAGTACTGCGCAATATTGCAAAATCACGTATTACTCTAATACAGATTAACAGAGTTTTGGAATCACATCTATCTTGGATGATAAATCTAAGCGATATACATCTTGCATTATATTGTGCAGCAGTGATTGCCATTGAAATTTCAGGCCAAAAGACTTACACCCATAATGCGGCCGGGCGTAGTCTCCAGAAAAATACACCTGTATGGAAAATGCGCCTTCAAAACAATATCAATGATTTCCGGAGGAAAGTTGATATTATCTCAGAGTATCTTTCTGGTAATCAGTCAAATAAAGTAGCAAGAAAAGCAAAAATAATTGCCAATAAATCTGGCATTAACTTCGATGATTCAAACCTGACAGAAAAATTGTTAGATCTAAAAGATCGGTTTAGGCAGAAAGCTAAATCGAAAGGTGCCAGACTAGCAAGATATAATGAACTAGAAAAGCGAAAACATCAAAATTCAGTATTTGCAAATAGCCAAAAGAAATTTTATAGACAACTCGAAGCAGAAGGTAAAGCAAGTCAGAACTTGAGAATATATATGGATGTGTTTTCCTTTGCGGAATATTGGAGATAGGTTTGGAAAAAATTAGACGGCTACGAAAAATTGGCTCCTTGGGTTAAAACCATTCAAGAGCAGACAAATGCTCTCCCAGATATGGAGTGTAACGATCTCACAGCGATTGACATTTGCACTGCAGTCAGTAGCGGTGGCAACTGGAAGGCGCCTGGACCAGATGGACTGCTAACTTCTGGATTAAAAACTTTACAGCCGCTTATCCCGTACTAGTAAATGTATTTAAAGAGGTTTTAATAAATCCAAACACTTTCCCCCACTTCCTAATGGAGGGTAATACATACCTACTGTTCAAAAAAGCGGACGTTAGGCAACCCAATAATTACAGACCAATCACATGTCTGTCAGTATTATATAAACTGTTCACAGCCCTACTCAATGAAAAAATCTACCAGTATTAGGATAAAACAACATTTTTGAAGAAGAACAGAAAGGATGTATACGAGTAAGTATGGGCTGCAAGGAACAGTTGACGATCGATGCTGTACTTCTTTAGCAAGCGCAAAAAAGAAAACGCAACTTAAATATCTGCTACATAGACTACAAGAAAGCATTCGATAGTGTTCCTCACGATTGGTTGGTTGAGGTTCTGAATTTCTATAAAATTAGCCCCAAGATTATTAATTCTTTAAAGTGCCTGATGGGGAAGTGGAAAACGAATCTTTTTGTCGATCAACAATGCATTGCTACTACAACTATCGAGAAAGGAATTTTTCAGGTAAATTCCCTTTCTCCAATTTGGTTCTGTCTAGCCTTGAACTTTTTGTCCACACTACTAAACAACAGCAATATTGGATATAAACTTAACATGAGGAATCCAAGAAAACTCTCTCATCTACTATATATGGATTACCTTAAATTATATGGAGAAACTAGAGAAAAATTAAACTCCTTGATAAAAACGGTCGAAACATTTAGTAGGGATATCAGAATGTCATTCGGACTGGACAGATGTTCTACCATTAGTATACAGAAGGGAAAGGTTCAGAGTCAAAACTCAACAATTGGCACCAGAAGAATTCTACATACAACAATTGGCACCAGAAGAATTCTACAAATATTTAGGAATACCCCAAAAGCATAAACTTGATCATAACCAGTTAAAGAAAGACTTTTCCACTCTATACCAAAGGAGACTTACAAAAATTTTAAACACCAAACAAAACAGCGGAAACTCATTGAACGATCAACGATTGGGCAATGCCAATTCTAAAATTCTTTTGGCATTGTTAAATGATCAGAAACTGACCCTGATTAACACGCCGAACGTTAGCAAAGTTGCGATGCCTGCATCCAAACGCATCTACGAAAAGACTACACATCCCTGTCTCAATCAAGACAATAGGATGAGAAAACACTTCATTAATTTAAACAATACACTAATGAAATTGGTTGCAAATGAGGACCGGAGTTTCATCCCACTAAACCTAAATAAACAAAACCGCAGTGATAACAGAACAACACTCACGGATTGCGTTCGAGAATGGAAAGGACAAACATTACATGGAAGGAATTGACGAACAATTGTCTCTAAAGTGGCTGGGCGATGGACTCTTGTACCCAGAAACAGAAGGTTTCGCGATATCTATTTAAGATAGGGTAACAAGAACAAAGAATTGTTCTAATAGATATTGTTCTAATCAACAAAAAGGAGAAAAGGGCTTTTATAATTGACATCGCAGTGCCGCTCTCTCACCACATTAGAAAAACTGAGATAGACAAATCCAGAAAGTATGAAAATCTGGCATACGACTTGAAGAATCAGTGGAAACTGAGTAAGGTAGATGTATTGCCCTTCGTTATATCCGTCTAAGGCCTGATTAGTAAGAGATTTTCAGAGAACCTCGAGAGCCTCGGTATCTCGAGACCGATTGCCATAGTGGGACAACGTGCCGTGCAATGTGCAGTGCAGACGTGTCAAATTGTTCGTAAAATATTATGCTAGAGTGAGAGGAGCTGAATTGCTTTTTCATCTTGGCATTGGAATATCGACCAGCATGAGCTGAGATTCTACATTAAGGATAAGCAGAATAATAATAAAATTTTAAGGAAAAAATATGCTTCTGTACGGTTATAGCCAACAGACTTCAATTGCGGCTTAGGGACGATTCCCAAAAAAAAACTATCAATTTTCTTGATTATTTTCTTTATCTAATCGAAAATTAAAATCAAAACATGGATGCGGAACAGGAAGGAATCAGAGCAGGAATTTATACAGGGCAAATAGTCACCTGTTTAGCATCACTCAAAAAGAAACTGTTGCTTATTCAAGAAGTACATTTGCTGCACACAAAAAGAAAAATTAAAAAAAAAATTGCACACAAAAGGAAATTATTTAAAGAAGATCTAAACGGGAAAGAATCAGGTATATAATGGGAGACACTCATACTATAGTGGATGACATAAGAACAAAGCAGTTAAGATGATATGGGCATGTACAGAGAATACCAGAACAGAAAATACCAAAGCAGATTTTAACATAGACACCGAAAGGAAGAAGAAGAAAGAGGGTAAGACCGATACTAAGCTGGAGGGGAAGAACAGAAAGGGACAGAGAAATAGAAGAAGGCCAATATTTGAGGCAAATTCTTTGCTCGATATTTTATATACATTAAAAATCATACAGCACACTTGAGGTCGATAAACTATTCGGCAGATGACATCAACTCTGACAATTAGATACATTGGTACCAACTTACAGCAAACGAAAATATATTTTATGCGAGTTATATTTGACAGAATGTTTGTTCTACTTTGTTTAATTCAAAGTGAAACACTAAACTTGAAGAGATTTACCACTAAACACCAAATTTTGAAATTTTGTTTGAACTAACAAAGTAGCTTATAAAATATCTAATAAATGTTTCCTTTTTTGTTATTAGGATGGTTTGGCATTCTGCGCTCTCATCCATCGTCATCGTCCAGATCTCATTGATTACAGCAAACTGAGCAAGGATAATCCTTTGGAGAATTTGAACACTGCCTTCGATGTCGCCGAGAAGTACTTGGACATTCCAAGGATGTTAGATCCTGACGGTAAGACATTATATCGAAATACAATCACAACCAAACCTATCTTTCAGGGGTGAGGTAACATGTTCCTTAAACATGAATGATTTATCGAGGAAATATCGCAATGTAAATATATTTTGACCGATTTTCGATCGTTCGATCACTGTAAAAACTACTATAGCACTTCATTTTGATTTATCACTGTTTTTTAGATTGAATTAGTGAAGAGATGTCAGGTTATATCACATTGGAGTACTATATCCACTTGAAAAGGTTTATATCCAATTGTTTGGGTTGTTCAAAGCGTTTTCTGCACAGAGAATAAAATAAATATTAGGTAATAAAATATATCGCGATGTTTTTAATATTGAAAATTACAATATAGTGTGTTGGACGCGTAGGAGTGTCTTAGTAATTTTATAAGTCTTACCGTCATTTTCCTTTCTAAGCTAAGAGTTAATCTTAATCGGATTCAACCAATTTGATCGTTGCAAAGGTATAAAAATGTTGTTCACTTGGATGATTTGTGTATGCATTGTTTCTTTTTTTTTCTTATAAATTAATAAGCGTCACAGCAGCCTTTATTATTTTCCTTTCTTAAAGTTTTACTGTCTCTGGGAGTTGCTAAAAGTTGTTAAATATAACACTAAAATATTTATTCATCCAAATTTATTTTGTTTTCTTCAAAGTAATCCCCTCTCACTGCAATACAGTTGTTTCAACATTTTTTTCCGGCCTTCGAGGTAGTTTTTATACTCGACTTTTGGTATTTTCTTCAAAAAATCCACCGATCTCCATAGAATGGCTTCCGTGGACTCAAAACGACGTCCATAAAGTGTTTTTTTAAATCGATAGAAAAAAAGTCACACGATGCTATATTTTCTGAATATGGTGATTGTGGTGCAATGGCATTTGTTTGATTTTTAGCGAAAAATTGACAATTATTGCGGTGTGCGGTGGTACATTATCGCCAAGTAAAAACTGTGAATTGTTTTGCCAAAAATCTAGACCTTTTTTCCACAATGTCTCTAGAGCTTAATCGACGATTACTCAGTACAAGATCCTTGATTTTGTTATTGTTTTCTTCTTTGGTTGACGTGGAAGGTCTTCCTGAACGAGGTTCATCATCAACTACCATCACTAAAGTCCTTATTGTAACCATTTTTTCGACTGAGCTCCATCGACGTGATGTTTACTTAACATTTTTGATGCAACAAATTCTTTGCTCTAAAAATTTATCCATTTTAAGAAGTCACCAACAAAAATGTATAACAATTACAAAAGACGCTATAATTTCTAAGTTACCAAACGGAATGATCTATTAAAGATCCAGCAAAAATGGCATCCAGCAGATGCCATTTTTTTCTTATTCCTGCCAAAATTGACATTACATTAGTATTGTTTGGCAAAGCATCATGAAAAGATATATAGTTGCACAGTGTCTACAAATTATTCAAATTTATTACAAACATAGTGAATCTATTCGGGATACGTTTCGCGCCTTACATGAATTTTATGGTCAACATAATCGACCTACAGAGCTTTCTATTCATAATTTAATTCAAAAATTCGAATCAAATGGTATTGTCTGTGATGCTAAGAATCTAACCCAAAATGTTAAATTTATTGCTGAAAACATCGATGCTGTGAACCAAAGTGTGAATAAAAATCCAGAACTATCAATGACATACGGTTCTTAAGAACCTGGACTTTCTTAAGACAATACATGGAATATTCTTCATAACGATTTACATTTCAAGGCGCATAAAATTCAGTTAACCCAAGAACTCAAACCAAATGACCATTTTGTTGCATGGAACTTTTACAGATTGGCCTTGGACAGATTCATTATTTCATGAAAAAATCATCTTCAGCGATGAAGTTAATTTTTGATTAAATTGCTTCGTAAATAAGCAAAATTGTCGCATTTGGAATGAAGTAAACCCATATGCTGTTTTTGAAACACCTTTATATCTACAAAAATTAACAATTTGGGGTGGTTTATGGCCTGGAGGTGTAATTGGACCGTACTTATTTGAAAACGAAAATGAATATGCAATTACTGTCAATGAAGAACGCTACAGATACATGATTACTAATTTTTTCTGGCATGAATTGGATAATTTTGATCTGAACGACATGTGACTTCAATAAGATGGTGCAACATGCCTTAGATTTAGATCTTGTGACACAATCAACTTATGGAGAGAGAAAAGATCAATGACCGTGCATCTCAAGAAATGCCGATGATACCTGGCCACCAAAATCATGCGATATAACTACATTGGACTTTTTTCTATGGGGTTATGTGAAATCATTGGTTTACACCAATAAACCACAAACACTCAGTGACCTTAAAACCAACATTCGTGTCTTGGTGAAATAAATGCCAATTTATATGGCAAAGTGATCAAACCTTTACATGATTTTTTTTAAATAAAAATGCCATGAACAAATATTTAAAATCAAAAAAAATAATCACCTTGTCTTAAACCGTTATGTCTTATACCGTTTTGTTTTTATTCCAAATTAAAAATGTATTGCTCTAATTGGATAACACTTTATTAATACATAAAAAATCAACTGTTTTTTTTTATTTATAGAAACCGAAAGTATCTTCCAAACCGAAAGTATCACAATCTAACAGTGCATGACAAAAACTGGTATAAATTTCAGTTACAAACTCCCAACATGTATGTTAAACAAAACAAAACAAAAGATATTTCAATGCAATAATTCTAAAATTCCGCGCATTTCAAAACTGAGTACTTTTGGTTCATTATTCAAGATTGATGTAAGACTAGAATTTTAATTTTTTTCTGACAATTTGGTACTTCATACCTGTCCAAAAGTACCAAAATTCCTAGAAGACTAATTTTAGATTCACTAAGCCAATTTATAAAAAGATGGGGATTTCATACTGTGTATAGAGCTAATTCATAAATTCGTCCGCTCTTTTATTATTTAGCATAAACATATCTTTAATCAGTAAATATGTAAATATAGCCGTACATACCTTTCTCATCAACACTAGCACCAAAAATACCTCTTACTCAGAGATTTACATTATTTTTTAAAAGAAAAAAAGCAAAAAGTTTCTAAACGTTTCTTCTTTTAAAGTTTCGCGAATTGTCTTTTTATTGTGTTTAGCTTTAAATCATCATGCTCTACATTTTTGGTAAGTTTATTACATCAAAAAAATATTCTGAATGTCATCTTTTGTATTAGAAATGATATATGCCGCAGTTATATAGGATCGCTATTATGTATGGAAACGGTCAGATATCTCGAGAACGCTTTAAGACTACTTAATGAAATTTTGTTCACAAACATCACGACATGTTTGTCACTTTTTGGGTATATTTTCTTTTTTTTCCATATTTGAAATTCAAGGCTAACTTGATTTTTTTAATGGCAATAGTAATTGAATTTGACGTTGTTAGAAAGAGTATTTTTTCTGAATTCAACGAGGTAAATATTTTGTTTTTTTTTTAATAGATTTAAAAAATGACTAAAAGGTGTTTTGGTCTGTCTTAGGGTAAATATATTTTTCATTTAGTAGACTATGAATGATGACAGATGATAGATAATAGATGAAATATTTGATTACACTTGATAACTGTTAAGGTCAATTTGCGAATTTCAAATTTCTTTAAATTTTTATATATAATTAAAATGTTTTTAACTGAAAGAGGACGATTTGAAATACTAATAATTGTTGAATACGGTGACAGAAAACACACTTATGCTGAAGTTTGTCGAGTATTTAATGAAGTACATCCGAATAAAAACATATACTAAGTCAACAGTTTCAAAAACGGTGAAAAATTTTAATGATACAAGCAGCATTAAAAGTCGTCCAAAATTAGGAAGACAAAGAACAAAAACTAAAAACGAATGTTTTAATTGATGTAGTAGACAATGATAAGGGTTTTTAAATATATTTTGAAAAAAAGGTCATACAATATTTACCTCGTTGAATTCAGAAAAAGTGCTCTTTTTAACAATGCCAAATTTAAGAACTATTGTCATTTAAAAAAATCAAGTTAGTCTTGGAAATAATGAAAATATTCCCAGACAAGTGACAAAACATTTCCTGTTGTTGGTGTACAAAATTTCATTAAGATATCTCAAAGCGTTCTCTAGATATTTAACTCTTTTCATACATAGTAGTTCTTTTTTCTGTAGCTAGCGTGGAACTCAAAACGATGTTTCTTGTAATATTAAAAAATCGTATATATATATATATATATATATATATATATATATATATATATATATATATATATATATATATATATATATATATATATACATATATATATATATATATATATATATATATATATATATATATATATATATATATATATATATATATATATATGAGGACCAGAATCAAGCAAAAACAGCAATGCCCACTGAAGAACAAGTGCCGGATATTCTGGTGGAGGAAGTGCCAAAAGCTATAGACTCGATGAAAAATGGCAAGGCTCCAGGAAAGGATAGTATAACTGTGGAGATGTTAAAAGCTGGTGGTCGGACTTTAGATAAAATACTAGCAAAATTATACTCAAAATGTATCAAACAAAAAGAAGTAGCCAGCATATGGAAAAATGCAGAAGTGATTCTTTTACATAAGAAAGGAGCACGGGAAAATTTAAAGAACTACCGTCCAGTAAGCCTCCTATCAGTGGTGTACAAAGTTTTCACCAAGATAATATCCAAAAGAATTCTAAGAAAACTTAATGACGCATAACCAAGGGAGCAAGCAGGATTCAGTACAATGGATCACATCTAGGTCCTACAGCAGGTCATAGAAAGGCACAACGAATACACTATGTCACTGCTTGGCTTTTATCGATTTTGAAAAAGTATTCGATTCAATCTCAAAGCGGGCCATAGTGGATGCATTGGTTAATCAAGGTGTAGAGAAAGCCCATATAAATCTACTATATAATAATCTACATATAAATCTGCTATAAATCATATATATATATATATATATATATATATATATATATATATATATATATATATATATATATATATATATATATATATATATATATATATATATAGAACAAGTCCATAGGCTTGTTAACAAAATCATTAACAACATTCAACGATGTCGTTGGTGTGTTACAAATGGTGCCACACCAAAAGATGTCGTACAAATGTCTTCGAAAAACTGTGGCCAAAAAGATTACATCACAAACTTAAAACTCACCTACCTTATCCCCATTATCTATTAGTGAAATCATTGGTGGCCAACAAATATTTCTATGTAAAACAAAATAATGAATGGACAGAACCTTGTCCTATCCAATTAGAAGTCCTTCAAGGGAGGATTCTAAGTCGAACTTATACCTTATATATACAGCATACCGACAACCAGCCTAACGACTATTGCATCGTTTGCAAACGATACAGTAAACAATAAGATTTATACAGCGAAACAATTTCACCCACCTAATATTCTCTTTGAGCAGGGAAGCATATCCGTCAATGAAGTTAAATAAAACAGAACTGCTCCAAGCCGAGTATGCAAAATATCTAAGCATGCATCTAGATCGCAGACTTAAAAAATTCTACTTTATAAAACTATTCTTAAACCAATCATATGGGATTTAATTACGAGGGAACAGTTTCAAAATCCAATATTGGTGGTTTGTATAGCTATTGATGCACCCAACTACGTCTATAACGTTATTCGGTGTTAAACCTGACAATATACTTATAAACATCGTAATATGCTTGCAAATCAGCTGATATAGTGCGAGAGGTGAACACTCAAGCATATACAACCAAATGACTTTTTCTTGTTCTTCTAATTCCTATGGTACTATAGCCAGTTAGTGAACCTTATCCTCGTTCAACCTTCCAGTTTTTGATGGGCGGTAGTTCTTCAGCATCTCTTATATTATCCTGCCACCGTGTCTTTGATATATCTCTCTTTCTGTTATCCCTTATTGGCCTCTTCATGATTCTCATTAGTATTCAGCTTTCTGGTATTCTCACCACGCGTCCCACCCTTCTAAGTCGCTGAACCATTAGAAAAAAATCTTTCTGAGTATTCTTCTTTCAAATACTGTAAGAATCTCTTCTGTTTTCTTTATGAGGACCCACGTCTTGTAGCCCTAAGTGACTACTAGTCGAATAGGTGTGTTATATCTTAACCTAAATATTACATAGATAGATAAATGTGATTAAACAGTGAAAATTATAGTGTGACCCTCGTATAGTCATTTACCTTGGCACCATCAGATTATGAGACATTTATGCAACCTCAAAATCATAAAAAAACTCGTTTTCGTTTTAACTCATGATTCATAATATCCTTAAAATCGTATAGGCCAAACATAATTGTTTCTAAAGTATTTATAATGTATCAAACTTCAATGCATCTACATCAAACATTTTTTGAGTCACTCAGACTCAAAGACTCATATAAGACTAGTGGATATTCACTTTCCTTTGTATCAGTAGATTATGAGCTGTTTAGGCAACTCAAAAATCATTAAAAATAACGCGGTTTTAATTTCCTGATTCCTAACAACGCTAAAATAGTACTTTTACTAATAGTACGAAAAACAACTACTGCTGACATATTTATAATGCATTAAACTTCAATGCATTTACATCAAACATTTCTTTCATTCACTCAGTTTGGCGCCACTCTCAAAAAATTCGTCGTATATTGTGCAATGGTAGCAAGTATGTTATCTTGGTTTAACAAAATTCGTAGGAATTTCTGAATTGACCTTATAATTATACGAATTATATTCTCAAAGACCTTGTTCTATTATTGAAAATTTTATTATTACGCGAACTCGTTATAACACTATTGTATATAAATCATTAACCCCATTCTTAAATATAAAATTTTACATTGTATTCTAAGAAAAACAAAAATTTGCTTTTCGTCATTAAAATTCAACACGTTTCATGTAACAATTGAATTATTTTTTTACTGTAAAGTGTAATGGTGCAATTAGTAAACTGTAAATTGTAATATCGATTGTAAACTGTAATGTAACAATTGTAAACTGTAATGTCAATTATATTTTGTTCAATTTTCTTAATAGTATCTTGTTATCTAAAAGATATTGAATATATATTAATCACTAAAAGAAGCTGCTGAGATACGTGTGGAAGTGATCCACAGAAAGTTTGATGAAAACAATTTTAATTTTAACTATGCACCACATTTTGGACGACCGGTCGACGCTGATGGCGAGGAAATATTGGCGTTAATTGAAAGTGGTCGAGATAGAACAACTCGATAGATCGGAGAAATTCTTGGAATCAACCAGTTAACAGTGTCAACGCGATTACGTCAACCAAAAATTTGATACGCCAAATTTCTACTTGCAATTGTCTATTGAAGTGCAATGAAATCGATTGTGTATCATAATATTAAGCGTAAGAGATCATGGTGTATGTGTGAAAATGCCCCTTTACCTAAAGCAAAAACCCAGTTTACACCCGAAGAAAATTATGTTTTGAATTTTGTAGGGTTGGAAGAGACTCGATTATTATAATCTGTTAGTTGCGTGAATAAAACTAACCATTAATGTGTGAATTAAAGAAAACAATGGACCAGAAGCGACTTGAATTAGCCAACAGAAAGGGCATTGCGTTCCATTGAGACTATGCTACACCACATGTAAATTTGGCCACCCAACACAAACTTTTACAACCTGACTGGGATATTTTGATTCATCCACCGTGCTCTTAGATGGTAAAAATTGACTGCATAAGTTTTTTCATCTGCATAAGTTTTTTTAACAGAAACCTCAGAATTTATATGAGGGTGGGCCTTTGCAGCTTCCTGAGGGAGGGAGGTTATTTTAAAAGGGGATTTTAAAGAGGGAGAAGATTTGAATTTACTTTACATTCCGGTACACCTGTTACTATGAACAACCCCAAAAACTTGACATCTCTCACCTATGAAAATATGAATATGTACAGTGTTTTTTCTTTATTTATGAATTTATTTTTGGCACGCCTCTGCTTTTTTCAGATTTGATAAACACCCCCAAACCAGATGAGCGGGCAATAATGACATACGTGTCGTGTTACTACCACGCTTTTCAGGGCGCTCAGCAGGTAGATTTTTGAAGTGAACCAAGCGCCATTTTTTTTCTAACAATCATCGATGTATAACAAATGTTTTTGTGTTGTTTTTTACTCTCTTTTTTTACTAAAAAAAAAATATCCCCAAACGTAGCGATCTTTCCGTGCTATATTTATGGCTTGATAACGCTGAATCATATTTTTATGACCTGATGCATTAAATTGTGATGAAAATGTTGATCCGATGGTATTAATATTTCCAAACAAACGTGTTTAATTTACAGATACCTTTTTGCATGTCTTGCAATATTTGATAATGCTATTTTGCATGTAGACTTACAGAACACCGCAATGCCTGACGAAAGAGCCGTTATGACGTACGTCTCATCTTACTACCACTGTTTTTCTGGCGCTCAAAAGGTGAAAAATACTACTTCTATATGATAAACAAGTAGTGCTTTAGATTGGTGGTTTATTTTTTTCCTGTTCTTTTTAAATGTTGTAGATCGAAATAATTATTTTAAAATATATTAATGAAATAATCAAATATTCATAAAATATGCTTTGTTAGATGTTAGAGGTTACCAAAGATCATATAGAAACTCTGTAGAAAAGCTTTCTTAGGTCATATAAAGTAATGTGAAAATATCTTTTCATTAAAAAAAAAACTAAATTGATGTCTAGATTCAATTGAGTTTTCCTTAACAACAGTACACTTTGTCTAATGACCAATAATATAATAATTTCTCTGAAGTGGATATCCAGGTCTGCAAAATACTATTAATACTTAAAATTTCTTCAAACTTTTTAGGCATAAATCGTCTCTCTTATTATGACTCATCCTATAGATT